>RJWH01002120.1:0-220146 GCA_004363575.1 Solenodon paradoxus
AAAAAAAAAAAAAAAAGCTTCTTCCTCTTCTTGCTCTTCCTGTCTGCCTGCTTCTGCCAGCCTTCATTCCTGCCTGCGCCTTTGTTTAAACAAAAAACAAACAAACAAAAAAGAATGAAAGAAAACCTGGCCATAATGGAAAACAGTTGGAAATGTTGAGTATGTTCCCCTAAACATACATAGATCTATCAAAAGAGTTGGAGAGACGTACTGGTTTAACGTGTTTGAGGCCCCGTCTGTCCAATCACTGACAAAATCATTTAGTCCTGAGACAAAAGGGAGAGCTTTATGAAGTCAGATTTAAAAATAAAAGCAAGAATATTAAAAAAAAAAAAAAAAATGAGCAAACAGAAAGAACACAATCTACCACATCAAAAATGAACCAAGATATCAGTGGTCTCAGACAGCAGGAGAGAAAAATTTCACAAATTTAGCCCAGGCAAAAAGCAAGCAAGGAGGAGGGGATGGACGGAAGGGGAAAGTGGGGGGGAAGGAAGGGGAAAAACATGTTTTAACGTTGCTGAACTACATCCCAATAGAGCAGCGTATCCCAGTTTATTGTCTTCCATGAAGAAAACCTCCAAAACCATCCATTTCCTCAGTAAACACAAATTAACTGGAGAACCCAACCAGCAAATACTGAGAGAACTTAAAATGTTCTGGAAAATATCACAGAAGCTTTTTTATTGCATATTTTCTTTAACCAAAGGAGAAAAGACGTATGAAGAGAGCCATGGGCTCAAACTCCTGTTACCAAGACATTATTACTCCTAAAAATTTCACAGCACCCGTGTTGAAGAGCAGGCTAGTAACTAGGACGCAGCTGCTCTCGTCTTCCTCTCCTTACAAATGAAATCAGCCATGTTTGATTTCCCCTTTACTTCACTGGTGCCCCTCCAACCGGCAAATATTATTAATCCCAAAGATAATTCTAATCCTCCTTCCTCCCAAATCACAGTTTCACAAAGTCAGAAATAAACTGAATCCAACTGCTTCCACGGCAGGACAAGCAGCCCCCGTGTGAACTGCCAAGGGTCTGAGCCACTTGTCGGCATCCTTATCATGTCAACGTACAAAGTCAATAAAAAAATCAAGACCTTTCCCAAAAACTGGCCCTGGTGAAACATATTCTCTCCTTGGTGCATTCTAGTGGCAGAGTGGCCTAGTACATCCTGTGCACAGTCAACATACATCCCAATGTCCCAGGTTCAAGACCTGGGGCTGCGGCAAACAACCAATAATGAACAACTCAATAAAATAAAGTTTCTTCCTCCTCTCTCATCCTGCCTGCCTGCCTACTTGCCTTCATTCCTGCATGCACCTTTCCTTTAAAAAAAATGCTATCCTACAAGTGACAGTTATACTATAGTATTATCAAGAACCCTATTACAAACATGAACAAATCCCACACGTGAATTCTCCAACGAAAGTAGGTTTCTGGTCTCCCACTCCTCTTGGAGACTTCCCCCTCCTGGGAGGAGGGAATAACAGCTCAATTAACCTTAGACTTGACCAAGCATAATTAGACAGATGAACCAGCTGGTTGGAGGGAAAACTTGCAAGATGAGCAGAAAATAGAAATTATTTTTGGTGCCTAGGAAAATGTGCCCCACTCTCTATCAGCATATAGAACTGGAAATCAACCATGGCACCTTGCCCCCATTTTTTTTACGGAAAAGTGAGGGCAAGCAAGCAGGCAAGAAAAGAGAAGAGGAAGAACATTTTATTTATTTTTACTTAGTTGTTAATTTTGGTTGTTCCCTGCACCTGGGGAACACAACCTGGGGGATGTACGTGGACTGCGCTCTTGGCTTGAGGCAATGGACCAAACCACTTCTTCACCAGGGTCCGTTGGCATTTTTTCCCCACCCCCATGACGGTGACTTTCATAAGTATCCCCTTGCATTTCTATAGTCAAGATTATCAGGTCACTCAAGAGTCCTTTTTAGAATGCCAAGGTACAGATCTCTCCAGGAGAAGACAAAAACAGAAGTTAATCAACTCACCCAAGTCTGTGAAGCAATTTGTTCGTTGGCCCAGTAGGAGATTACTGAGACCTCGAGACCTCTCTCCACAAGAACAAGTCACAGAATCTCAGAGGCGGATGAACCGCACTGCTCAAAAAAGGCATTTTTTTTTTTTAAGGAAAGGTACAGGCAGGAATGAAGGTGAGAGGCGGGCAGGAAGAGAAAGGAGGAAGAAGCACTTTATTTAAATTAGTTGTTCATCTTGTTTGTTCCCCCAGTTCCCAGATGAGATGCAAACCGGGCCCCTTGGAATGCATGTAGACTGTACCAACTGAAGTAGGTTGACAAAACCGCCTACTCCACAAAGGCACGTGCTACATGCATTTTTTAATATTAAAAAACTGGGGCACCCTGGTGGAGCAGCAGTTAGGTCAATCGCCTAGGAAGGAGCAAGGCACATACCCTTGGGTTTGAGTTGGAGGAGGGGACACAACCAGTGTGAACAACTAAATGAAAAAACAAAGATGCTTCCTCCTCCTCTCTCTGCCTGCTTGCCTGCTTGCCTACTCGCCTTCATTGCTGCCTGCACCCTTCCTTTATAAAAAAAAGATTTAAAAAATTGGAAGTCTAGGCAGGCCCTTGTGGAATAGGGGTTAGGTCAGCCGCCTCCTGACAGTGCAATGCAAATGTATCCCAAAGACTGGGGTCCCCACCCAGAGTGCCGGGAACAACCAATGTGAGAAACTAAATAAAGAAAAAATAAAGAAAATGCTTCTTCCTCTCCCTTCCTGCCTATGTATTCGCCTACATTCCAACCTGCACCCTTCTTTCTTTACAAAAAAAAAAAAACCCAGGAGTCCAGAAATGGCTAGAAGCCAGTACCCATGATATTTTTTCCCATGACATTTTTGTCCTACCTTGTGCATCAAATCACCTTTAAAGTTGTCACTTTACAAATTCCATAAACTGGAGTTAATGACTGTATGCAAAATGATTCTTAACACTTTCTGATTTAGTCAACTTTATGGAAAATCCTTATATTTTCCCCCAAACCAACGCTTTTGATTATTATAATCAACCCACCCATCAAAGCAGAAAAAGAATATTACATGTAAATTGTTTCTGTGGCTATACATTTTATTATATAAGCAGCAAAGAACACTATGGTCCATCCCCTCAACAAAAACCACAGGCCCCAGCGACCTAAAGGAGGTGACACTGAGAACTTTCTACACAGTTCATAGAACAACTGTTTTCCCAGCAGTTCACATAAATGCTATGTGATATTAACACATGCCAGCTACGTGAAGCCTGCTTACCAAGCTGTGAAAAGACCCGTGTTTACTACAGAACCTGCAAAATTAATCTTCTCGATGCCCATAAAGCAGAAGGAAAACGCTCTTTTTTGAGATGTCAAGCTGGCTTCTAAACAATCTTTTGGCAAAAACGGACAAGTCTAAAAGGGTGGGGCTCAAAGAGGTGTGTCGCTCCCAGTATCAATTCCTATAAATCAAATCCTGACAATCACAATATTTTTAAAAGAATGAATTATGATTCATGGGCCTTCAAACCTTTATTACCACAAGAACATTCTCAGCAGAGGGAGAAAAAAAAGCTACTGTGACTTGATTAATGGCCAAAGCAAGACAATAAAATAAATCTCATAAATATAAGAAAAAAAAAACTGAATGACTGCTCTTGGCTTCAAGGGTAGGCATGTAAATAATTCCACTACCCTGGGATGATCACATAAAGATTCTGTCTATATTCAGCATATACCAACTAGACTCAGATTTTCAGCAGGGAAAAATAATAGCTAATTTGTTTAAACTAATGCCTGCATACATTTGATAAACAGCTATTTAATTCCCAACTAACTCAGCTCTCAAATCTGTCAAATATCCAATTCTTAATCTGGAAGTCTGATGACAGAAAGAAAAGGGGAAAAAAAGCACTATCCATAACATGTAAAGTTCTTAAAAAAAAGAAACCCCTCTTTTCCCCTTGCTAGAATTGAGCCTAAGCCTGCAGTTAGCTTAGCCAACTTTAACTAACCACACTGAGTATTTACTACTCCCTGAACCTACTAAACATGTCTGGGACTGAATCCTTGGTGTGAAACCTGGCAAAGTTAGAACTCCCAGCACAATCCATGTACCTGACAGCCAAGACCCACAACTCTTCTGCAGAAACCAGCAGCTGAGGGCCAGGAAAACAGAGGCCAGGAGAAGCAAAGATTGCTGGTTAACTGGTTAAATGCTGAATACTCCTACTGGTTAGCCTTCCAGTGGGCAGCAAAGGCACATTTTCCATCACCTGACTACTTCCTTGAAATGATGCAGAAGGTTGGTACCAACTGGGACAACTTAAAACTCCTTTCTTAAAGCTCTCCTCCATGGTCTACTAAAAACTGCACCCAGTCCAGTGGCATTTTTTAAGAACTCTTCAGCCATCCCTGGATGTTCATTCCTAAGCACCACTTCCAAGCACTTCACAAGACAATCCAGGCCATGCTGTTAGCAACCAGCTTCAACACTTTCACTTGCCAAAGCCTCGTCTAGTGTAAGGAAGAGTTTCCACGAAGCTGGCTCTAACAGACCAGCGAAGGCACACGGAAGAAGCAGAAGTCATTTTCTTTTAACCTTAGGATGGCAGGCGCACAGGCTCCCACCCAGTGCTGGCCAGAGGCTGCCGGCCAGGTGTTCTTGGCCTCCGCCAATGAATGGTGGTTTTGTGTTGTTTTTAATATCCATTTCTTCAGACCACCAGCAGTAACTTCCTAGTCTCCCAAACTGAAGCTGGGCAGTGAAAAGGCAGGTTTATCCCCATCTGGGTGGCCACAGTAACTTCTAGAGAGTACCCAGCCTCCAAAGCGCCCACAAGCATATATACATACACGTATGCATCATGTCAAAAACCCCAAAAGGCACATCCCTAGGGTCCTGCGGTTTCTTGGCTGGAAGAATGAAGGCTTTATAACACCACAACCTCCAATTGCAAGTCCCCTATCACCACCACCCTTTAAGCCAAGGCTGCCAATTATAGCGCCCACCGCACCCCTCCCCCTTTGCTGGGATGCCAGGCAGCCCAGAGAGGGAAGAGGAAAGAAGGACGAGAAGAGAAAGCACGGCTAACATATTGAAAGTAAGGAAGTGGGGGCAGACTTTCCCTTCCCCTCCCCCCCGCACCTCCCCCCGCCCCCCCCCTAGTCTTCTCACAGAGCATCCCCCAAGTAAATTTTTTAAATAAAACTTAATAAGCTTCTTGCCTACCTTGGTTGTTTCTGCAACAAGTGCATGGGCAATCCAACAAGAAGACCAGTCTCCGCTTGGGGGGTGAGAAGTGGGGGCGAACAGAGCTGATGGAGTAATTTCAATATTAATTTATGTCAGAGCCGTCTTCTCGAAGCGCTACTCACTTACAGTACTGCCCTCAGCCTGTAAACAAATATCGCTCCGCCAGGAAACATACTCCCCAGATGCAAGCCCCTCACCCCAGCAGGGAACCTGGCCCTTCAGCAACCCCCACCTACCCAACTGCGCGCTCCCCTACCCCGGGTAGGAAGCTCTAGGTTCCCAAGGCACCAACCCACCACCTTCGCCACCACCCCAGCAAGAAACTTACTCGGTCCGTCTACGCCTCCACCCTCCCTTCAGGAAATCTACTCTCCATATGCATTCAGCCTCCCCGCAGGAAATCTGCTCCCCCCTCCCCCCTTCTATATACATGCACCGCTCCCTCTCCTCCTCCTCCCCAAACGCCCTCCCCGGCCAGAAACTTACTAGCGAGCAAGCGTGCAGGCTCCCCTGATCTTGGAAACTTACTCCTAGATATAGAGCCCGCCAGCCCCTTTTCCCGGCCCTGCTCCCCTTCCTGCCCTCCGCCGCAAGCAACTCCAAACTCTCCGCATCCAGCCACTCTCCCTCCCCGGTGGAAATTTGCAGCGCGGGGCTGCGCGCGTGCATCCACCCTCCCCTTCAGGAAACTTACTCCCCATCTGCATGCACCGCCTCTCAGCCATCGCTTAGAGGGAAGGGGGTGTGCTAGGGAGACAGAAATACATATGTATCTATCGCCCCTCCCCCGGCCGCAGCCCACTCGGGGCCGAGTCGCTGTAACCTGGCCTTACCTTTTGCATTGCTCCCCACCCTCGCCCCCTCCCTTACCCCTCCTTATCCGCTCTTCGGAGCCCCCCTTTTTTCACCCATTACCCACCCCTAGCAACCGTTCCCAAGCTCCTCTCGGTCTTTTTTTTTTTTTTTTTTTAATCCAGGATGCAAATTCCCCCCCTGTCCGCAAATCCACTGTCAAATTATTTTCTTGCAAAAGGAGAAAGGCGTGGGGTGGGGGGGGGAAGCAGAAAAAAAAAGAGGGGGCGGGGGAAGGGAGAGAGAGGGACCGGGAGGGGAGAGATATCCCTCCGCAGAGCTGGGTCTGGCGGCGGGCGGGGAAGCAGGAAGTAAGGTGTCCAGCGCCCCGGCCGGCGGGTCCTCCGCGGCGGCCCCCGCCCGCGCCCCTGTCCCCCTAGGCGCGGGCCGCCCGGCACATTGTTTGCAGCCTTCCCAGTCGACCTTATTTGTGTGCTCTGCATGTGCGTGAGGTTGCACCTTTTGTAGGCTGGCGAGACTCCGAACGACGTTGGGGAGGGGGGCGCGGACCGAGTTGAGGCCCCGCACGGGACCTGTCAGCCCCAGGGTGTGGCGGACTCGCCGGCTTGGCCAGAAAATCCAGGCCTAGGAGCAGGCGGCGTGGTCGGGAAGCTGCCGCCTTAGACCCGGACCAATGCAGGATTGCTTCCTGCGTAGCCGTCCCGGTCATTGTAACACACTTTGCAACCTGGAGACTGGGGTTTGAGGGCTTTATTTTTTCAAGGAGTTGCAAAGATGCCAAGGTATAGGTAGGCAATGGGGAGTGGGTCCGCGGCGACCCTTTTCCCCCCTCCTCCCGGCCTCCACGGGGCCGAGAGGGGGCTGAGGCTTTGGGGAAGGGGCTGGCGGTTCTCGAAGCGCGCGGCCCCATTCCCGCCCCGATGGAGGTGGGAGGGGGTGCTGCAGACGGCCCTGGAATTGCTGCTCTCTGGGGAGGGGGCTCCATCTCCGCGGCGCGGCCGGCCCGGGAGGGAGGTTGCCTAGGAGAGGGGCCGGGGCCAGGCGGCGGAGGGGGGCAGAGTGGGGGCGCAGGGGCCGCCGCGGCGCGCGCTCGCCCCTCCTCGCGCGCCATGACTGTGGAACGTGGTGCCGGGGAGGAGGGACGGCCGCCGGGGGCCGCCCGGGGCTGCTCAGCATTGGTGCGGAAACCCGAGCCGGGAGTCGCTCCTCGCGCTGTCTCCTCCTCCTCCTCTGCGGGGGAAACCGCTGCACCCAAACCAAGAGCAGCTGCGAGCAGGGGGCAGGGCGCGAGCTGAAAGGCGAGCCAAGGGTTCAAACCTCGGCGGCGCCAGCCGGGGGGCGGGGAGCGGGCAGGAGTAGGAGAGCTCCCTGGTCCGGCGAAGACGCCTCCGAGGGTCGCTCCAGCCCGGGACCCCAGCTTCTTCTAGGCTTCTCTCCTGGTCTTTGGACAGACCACCTCGAGATGAATTCGAGGCATCCATCCCACGTAGGGCCCACAAGACAGCGAGTTGTTTTTTGTTTGTTTGTTTTTTCTTCCAAAGCTCAAGGGAAAGTTAAAGCATGCTTTTTTGCAGTGTGGGGAAATCGTTGCACCCCTTCCTCCAAATCTTGTGCATGATAATAAATGAGATGTTCCCGCTAGCCAGACCTTCGCCACGGGCCTCCACTCCACCCCCACTCGGTCTCTGGGTGTGGACAGGGCGGGGAAAGGCTATATGGGAGCTTAAAGCATGAGGTCATGGGCGGAGGAAGCTGCTGCCAAAAGCGGCCGAGGTTTTTGCGTGTTTGGGGGCTGGGGGGGTAACGGTTTTTAACCTTAAGCAGTGGTACGTTCTCCGCATAACCCTACCAATTCTGGGGCGCCTGAACCTGAAAGTCCCAGAAATAGGAGGGGGCTCTGCGCTGTTTCGCTCGCTGAGCGTTTAGCTAGTGCCCAGCCCTTTATGGAGTCCTTCCACAGCAGCAAAGAAACCCAAGGGATTGTGCACAGCGGCGTGGGTACTGAGAAAGACTCAGATGCTCGGCCCGTGAGCTATCCGCCTCCCTCAGTCCTCCATCATCTTCCGACCGCACAGCTTTCTGTGACAGCCTCAGTCCCCTCCCACCCAAGCTTCCCCAGCGGCTAGCGGGGTCTTTCTAAAACTCGTGCCTGCACTCCTTCAAACCCCTCCCAACTGCGCCTAGAATAAAGCCAAGCTCTGAGGCTCCAGCGAGGTTTCGCCTCTCCAGACCTTTCCACTCTCACAGCTCCTCCTCCTTTACTGTAAACCGGGTAGTGCTTCTTTGTTCTTTGGCGGCGGGGGGTGGCGGGGTGGGGGTCCCTAACCCTTTCCTTTCCACCTCTTCTTACTAACTCCTGCTCGACCTTCAGCATTCGACTCAACAGTCGCTACCTCCAAGAAGCCTTGCTGAGCCTAAGTCTCATCTCTAACTCCCCCAGGGGAGAAACCCACCCTGGAACTCCCAGTAGCCACCTGGGGCTGGAACTGGCTTCAGTGCCGCCCTTTTCCGAGCGGGGGAGGAATAGCCGAGCTGGAGCGCCTTCTCTGCCTGGGGGCCTCATCTTCTGATGAGGGAGAGGGAGTTGGCTGGGACAGAACCTCAAAACACCCTGTTTCCTCGAGACCTGGGAGACCCATTGCGCTGCCCAGAACCTCAGCCCCTCCACTTCCCATCCTCAGCGCACACCCAGATTCACACGTATTGCGCGGAGAGGTCTTTTAATCTAAAACTCCTCCCTTGGGGCAGAGAAGGACTCTGAAGCTGAAAGGGAGTAAATAAATTGTCCAGGGTCAATGCAGAAATTCACACTCTGGTGCTTCCTCTTCCTAAACCAGAAGCTGCAGAGAAGGAAGAATTTGGGACCCCAGGTATTAAGGTTACACAGCCAAGGATGCTGTGTTACCTTGGAAGGACCCCCCTACAGGCCTGGCTCACTGCCAACTGAGAAGTGGTATTGTCTAATCACCTTGGTGGCTCTGGTCTTGGCCAAGTTACCTAATTTCACTTGATTCCGTTTCTTGCTTATAAAATGGGAATGATTGCACCTACAATATAGTGTTACTGTGAGTTTTAAATGAGTTAATGTAAAGGCCTTAGAACAGTGTTTAGGCAAGTTCTGAAGATGTGTGAATGGGATTACACACACACATGTCTAGAAATAAGCTCCCCTGTGTCTTAGCTGACTTAGGCATTAGAAACAATCTATGACAAAAAAAAAAAAAAAAAAAGACTGGAAAAGCACCAATAAATACACAGATAATACATATAACGATTTTATTTAGCTAGTAGATTCAGTTGCCAATAATGCATGTAATTGAAGATAACTCACCTGGTTAATAATCCCAAATCTATGAACCCTGCTTCTTGCCTGCTTCTTGACTCTTAGAATGAGGGTCAGAGACAGGCCCTGGTGGCCTAGCAGTTTAAACCAGGCATAGTCCACATACATCCCAAGGCCCCTCCTTCGAGACCTAGGACAGGGGAAGCAATCAATGATGAACCTATAAATAAAATTAAGTGCTGCTTCCTGGGCTCTCTTCCTGCCTGCCTGCTCACCTTCATTCTGCCTTTCCTTTAAAAAAAAAAAAATGAGGGGCTTAGGGACTATAACTGAAATTAAAATGTTACCTTGGATTTCTGAAATTATCCCAATCCTGGTGCAATACCTGTCTAATATGACCCAAGCCCTCCTAGGGAGACCAAAAAAAAAAAAAAAAAAAAAAAAGAGGTGTGTTATTATAATTAGGATTGTTGTTAAAATTATTGTCATAGATTCTTGTCTTCTCATTTTCAGCACTTAGCCCCATGGTAAGAGGTTTCATTTGGTGTGGGGCGAGGAATAGATTTAATGCTTTTGGAATATGTTTAATGCATGGTTCCGTATTCTGATAAACATTGAGAAGTCTCCCTCTTACCCTGTCACCCGCATTTTCCCTCTATGGAGGCAGCAGGATAAACCTTCAGAAGACATGTTTAAATATTTTCCAGCTGAGGCCTTGGGAGAACTCCTTGGTTGCATATTTTAAATCTTTAGGACTGGGATTCCCTTCTCCAATTCAGGCAGAATCACCACCCCTACTGCTACCCTTACTCCCATCCTTCAGCCTCAGTCCTAAATAGGTGCTGTTAACCATGAGGAATCATGGTTTCCTGAGCTGCTGACAAGCACAACAATTGAATACTTCGTGTTCTTCCTCCTCCTCTAATTGCTAAGGTTCGAGTGCTTTCTGTGTACCAAGCACCGTGCTAAGTAAGAGATATGCATTATCCTCTTTAATCAGCCACAAATCATCATTATCCCTATTTTATAGATGCAGGCAAAGGTGGAAGATCAGATAAATCACATAACTCGCTCCAATTTGCATCTGGGCCAACCTGGGCCCAAATTTTTTTTCTTAATCACTGGTCCTCTGGCAGAAGGTAAAAGGAAAATTTGGTAGGCTGAAGGAGAAAGAAAAGAATAGTCTTTGGACTTAGGCAGACCTCAATACAAATTCTGTCCCGCTCAGCAATGAGATCTTGGGGAAGTTTCTTAATCTCCCTGAACCCCAGTTCATCCATCTGTGAACCGGGACCATAGATTTTTCATTGGTTTAATGTGGCAGTCATAGGATATAAATAATGGCTTTTAAAATGTCTTCTGGTTCTTCCTGGTGGATTAGGGGTTGGGCACAGTTCATCCCAAGGTCTCCTGGCTCATACCTCAGGACAGACAGGAACAAGATCGACAGCTAAATAAAATAAGTAAAGTGCTGTCTACTCTTTCTTCCAACTGTCTCTGCTCACCTTCATTTCTGCCTGTACCTTTCCCTTTACAAAAAAAAAACAAAACCCAAAATAACAACAGCTAAAAACCTTGTGAATCAAATAAAATGTTTAGCGCTTATGTGGCTCTAATTTAATGAATCAGCTGTTAAAAAGACATGTGAGGTGTGCACACTGAGGCTCAGGTGACTGAGATGGCTGCAGTGTTGCCAAGGAATCAGGTTAAAGACCTCTCCAACTCTTTCAGCGGTCGAGTCTGGAAGTCTAGCAATATTGTTGGCTTCCACAAGAGAAGGCTCTTTCCTGAGACCACAGCGGTCATTTGACCCTCTCAAAAACAGATCAGAGCTGAATGAGACTGGAAATACATCTAATTTATAATTAAATGAAGGGCTATAGACCCAGTGAGCATTACCACATTGTTCTAGGAGTAACCCTAATGTGCTCTGGATTGAAACTGCTGGAACTATCTTTATATATGGTCCCGTTATGAAATGAAAGCTTGTCCTCTTGGAGAGAAAATATGCATTTCAGAAAAAAAAAAAAAAAGGACTACATTTGGTAATTCTTCCAAGATGTAAATCCTTCTAGGTAATGCTACCTTTTAAAGGCGGTTCTTCAGGAGAGCTAATTCTTAAAAGCTGGGAAAACTGGTGGCATGGAGAAATGGAGAAGGAAGAGAACATGGAAAGAAAAGACTGCTCTGCTTCCCGCTCTGTCCAGTGCTGCAGAATGAAAGCTCTGAGGGGCCACATGACCAAATCAAGGAGCTCCGAGGGTAGAAGAAGTTTAGTGTGTGCTTTAGCTCAATAGCGACTGTAACTGGCAGTTATTGAAGAAGACTCGGCGGTCAAGGGCAAATGAGCTCGTTGCAAGTTAAAGCGGAGAAATAATTCCTTTGCAGGGTGTTCCTCAAATTCTAGTTTCTTTGCCATCCTTGAATCCGTAACAACCAAAGCAATGAAAGCAAAATACGATGATACAGAAGGATTTATGGGATTCCCACTTTCAAACCAATAAGTCAGCATACTTGGTTGATAGTTTCCTCAACCCCCAAGTCTGTTAAGGATGGTATTGAGAGAGCAGGCCTTACTCAAGACAAGAGGCCTAACTGGTATTTGTTTAGTAATACTAAGAGATCACTATCTCAGGCCAGTTTCTAGCTAGAGAGAGAAAATAGACTCCAGGATATGAGAAGATTCTCAGTTTAAGTCATATTTCCAAGAAAAAAATTAGAATATTAGTAGAATCTGGGTCCGGCACATACATACACACACAAAAAGCAACTAACTATTTGGAATCACTCTTAAAAATTCCTGCGCTTGCCCAGAAAGGATGATTAAGGAGCCACAAGTTTCATCTATGGGATTAATACTTGGGGGCTGATGCTCAAGGGCTGGGGGCCCACTTTGGTCCCCACATGAGTGGTTTTATTAGCTTCAAGTGTAATGAAAAGAGATAAAGTGAATTTTCTGTAGATGCAAATCTATTAAAAAGTTTTAAATTGCACAGTGCTTAAATGTAAGTATAGATAATGGCTTCTTTAACAGAACTAATGGAATCACAATTTTTTTTAAGTGGGAGAGAGAACCCATGAGATGTTGTATTAGAAAAGATTTTGGCAGAAAACAGGTGGCACACTCAACAGGTCACTGTGAAGCATTTAGGGTAAGTACTATTTACAAGAGTGTGCAGGCAGGGTGGGCTTCACGGATGAGCAACCAGTGCAGTCCTACAGGACCCTGCATTTACAAATGTCCCATACTTAGTTTAATGCCTTGAGGTTGCCATCTTGAAATTCTTTGTAATTTTCTAACAATTTAAAGGTCCCGTGTCTTCATTTTGTACTGGGCCCTGCAAATTATATAGCCAGTTCTATGCTCAGGATTCAAGAACACCAGCAAGGAGTGACGTAGAACCCAAGGAATACCTAACAGTGTCAAGCCTTCACCGCCCCTAAGTCAGAAAGGTTAGAAAGAAATATCTGGAAGGGAGAGTTGCCACTGAAGTTGTGATCTGGCTTAGCAATAGGAGAGGATTGTGCAATGTAGAAGCCTTTAGTAGAACACAGCCAGAGTCAGACCACAGCCAGTAGAGAGGGAAGCAGATGAATAAATACCCTAACTTCTCTCTACTCCTGCTCTGTGATCTCCTGCACAGGCCTTCCATAAATCCTACAGGGAGCCAGGGGTCTGGGATTCCATTGGTGAAATCAGTGACAGTCAGCCCCTCTGGGTAAGATGGGCAAAGGTAGAGAGTGAGTCCAGAAAGGACGGAGACTATGCAACTCAGAACTTTTATCTGAAATTTTCAGGATTTTGGTTAAAAGTAAACATGGAAATATCACAAATTACGAATTTCAGTCAAGAACTTGAATTTGGGATAATTTTTTAAAGTTAGCTATTTGGGATGCATCATGCCAGGTTTTTACATACTTTCCAAGAAGAAACAAGATGGGCTAAGAATTTATGAGACTTGCGTGTTTGAAAGAGCCATTGCTAGCAAAGAAAGAAACCTGAGCTTTCAAAATTCTGAGAAACATTCCAGGTCCCAAAGTCAAACTTTGCCAACACTCCACATACCTTCATTCTTAACTTTTCTCATCCCTGGGCCAACATCACGACAAAGAGTGCCTTTAACAGGCAGAGCGTTAAAAGAATTGTATAGGGCAATAGCCACTGAATAGAAGCCATTCTAATAAAGGATTCTGGTATAATTAAATATTTTTTGCTACCTTTTACATCTAGGGAACGTCAGAACGCTCATCAAAGGCAGTTTATGATGCTGATTTGAAACCATTCAGACAATTCAATTCCGTTGAACATTTTTTAGACATTCATCTAGATCAATCTCTAAAAAATACTAAATCGGACTCCAGAGTTCCTAAATACTCATGAACTGACTAAACTAAATACATCCTTTACAATTTCTTTGAAAAACAAAGATTTTGCTATAAACATGAATAAGATTTCAGGGACACACATCATCCTTTTCTAAAATTGAGATTTAAAAAGTCACAGAAAACAAAAGTAATAATTTTTAAGCATATAATTCAGTGGCATTTAATATAGTCACAATTTGTATAACTATCAGTCTAATTCCACAGCATTTTTATCACCCCAAAGAGAAACCGTAGACTCATTAAACAGTCACTCCCCATTCTCGCCTCCCCTCAGCCCCTGGCAACCTTCTGTCTCTGGGTTTGCCTATTCTGGATATTTCATACAAATGGAAGCATACAATCTGTGACTTTTTTTGTATGACTTCATTCTCTTAGCATAATGTTTTCAAGGTTCATCTATGTCGTAGTATGCCATCAGTACTTTGTTCTCTTTTATGACTGGATAATCCATTCTACGGATATAGGACATTTTGCTTACCCTGTCCATCAACTGATGGATATTTAGGTTGTGTTTTTATCTTTTAGCGATTGTGAATGAGTATACATGTCCTGATTTGAACACCTGTTCTTTAATTCTTTAGTGTATATGCCTAGGAGTGGGGTTACTGAGTCATAGGGTCATTCTGTGTTTAAATTTTTGAGGAACTACCAAATTGTTTACACTTAATCTTTTTGAGGGAGCTCATCATTTGAAATCCTTTAGAAGAAAATGTTTACATCACTCGATATCACACCTAGGGTAACTAAAGCCGTTCTTGCCTACAAAATGAAGCACAGTCCATAAAATTTTTATGTGGAAGATATTTCAGTTAGCAACTGATTTGCATTATTATATTTAACTTATTAACTTACAGAAAATACATTTATTAGAGATTTTTTTTTTAATCATTAAGATGTGGCATGCCCTGGTGGAGCAGGGTTTGGGTGCAGTCCACAAATATCCTAAGGTCTTGGGTTTGCATCCCGGGGCCAGTGGAAACCACCAAGATGGACGACTAAATATAATGTTTCTTCGTCCTGTCTCGCCTGCCTGCCTGCCTGTTCACTTTTATTCCTGCCTGCACCTTTCCTTTAAAAAAAAGACATTGAATGCAAGAAGAAAATACGTATCACTTGTAACCCACTGTGAAACATTATACATGTTATTTTTTTACAAAAATAGACCCAGAATCCTTATCAATAGATCCAACTTGAAACAGAAAATGAAATTAAGTCAATGAAGAAAAACGTCATCAGCCTCTGAGTAGTAACAATTTCACATCAGAAAGCAGCCCTACCTAGTTCTTCAATTCATCCCTCACTCTAATCGTTTAAAATAGGATTTTATATTGTGTAAAATAATATTTACCTAGTAAATCAACTCTGACATTGTGTTACTGAGCCTATAATTAAAAAGTGTTTTGGGTATGGTTTTTCTTGCATTGTTTGTCTACTTAAGAATGTTTTTTTCTTCAGCTTTGGAACTGAATGAGGAACACAGAATTTTGGCAAATTGTATGAATTCGGGGCCCTGACCTAGGTATAGCCTTTTCTTTCTTTCTTTCTTCTTTCCTTCCTTCCTTCCTTCCTTCCTTCCTTCCTTCCTTCCTTTCTTTCTTTTTCTTTAATAACATACAGTAAAATTGAATTTTGTATATGTGTACAGCTTTATGTGTAAATGTCTTCATAATCAGGATACAGAGAGTTCTATCATCCACCTAAAAATTCCTCGTGCTACCCCTTCAGATCACACTCTTCTCCCATCCCTAACCCCTGGAAAACATTGGTCTATTCTCCATCACTCCTTTATTGTGTCTGTTTCCTGAGTGTCACATAAATGGAATCACACAGTATATAATCTTTTGAGACTGGCATCCCCTCTTTCACTTTACATAATGCCTTTGAGACTCATTGATGTTCCTGTATGTATTAATAATAGTTCCTTCTTTTTATTGCTAGCTAGTATTCATATTATACTCACAAGAGTATTTATAACTAAACAGTATTTTAATGCTAAATAGTATGATTATATGCTGTTTATCCATTCACTTAATGAAGAACATTTGGATTGTCTCAGTATTTGGCATTGCTTATAAATAAACCTCATATATGTATATATATACATACATATACATAGATATACTTGTTTGCACGTTTGGGGTAAATATAAGATTAATTTCTCTAAAGTAAATACTTAGGAAGGGATACTCTGTATCATATGATAAGTCTATGTTTAACGTTTTTTTTCTTAAGGTGCAAGCAGAAAGGAAGAGGAGCAAGCAGGCAGGCATCAAGAGAGAGGAGGGAGAAGCACCTCACATATTTCATTCAGTTGTTCATCACTGATTCATTCTTCAGACTCCGATCTTGAACTGGAGACCTTGGGATGTATGTGAACTGAGCCTGGTTAGGCCACCAAGGTGTGCCAGTCTGTTTAATTTTATAAAAAACTGGAAAATTGTTTTCCTGAGTACCATTTTATGTTCCATTTGCTCCACGAACTTCCTTCTGTTGTTGTTTTGTTCCCTTTCTAATAGGTACATAGTAACATCTCACTATGGCTTTAAGTTGTATTTTCCTAATGGCTAATGATGTTGAACTATAATTTCATCTGCTTACTTTCCACTTACACATTCTCTTCAAGGAAATGTCAAGACATTTACATCTTTTGCCTGCTCCCTCCTCCTGCTTTTTTTTAAACCATCTAACAAACAAGAGATTTTACCTATTTATTTTACTTACCGTCTCCCTTATTAAAATGTAAATTCACTGAGGGCTAGGATTTTGGTCTGAGCTATTTATTGTGCTAACAGCTATAACCTAAAAAAAGCTTATTACTTACAGGCATACTACCACTTTTAACTGCTTTACAGGTGGTAGATATTTAACTAATATTTGTTGAATGATTATACTAACATTTAATGAGTGTTTATTATGTGTCAAGCACCATCCTAAATAGTATTATCAAATTCATTGCTATCTTTCCCTACTTTATTAATAATTTTTATTTATTCTTTACAAATCTTTAATCATTCAACAAACGCATTGAGTGGTTACTACATGTGAGTTACTATGCTGTGATATTGGAATAAAGTGAAAGCTACCCTTAGGGGCTAGATTAATACTATAAAGTGAGAAAGGGACTGTGATAAAGATGGACACAGGAGCCTGGCAAAGCCCAATGGAGGATCCCTGGAATCAGACTTATGGGTCAAGGAAATATTTCTGCAAGATTTGATCACCTGTGGTAAACTGAAGTAAATAAAATGCTTAGCTTATACTTCCCCTGTAATATTAAACAGAATTAAAATTTAAAGCTCTATTACTTTTTTTCCCCACGTACAGTAGTGTACATTATCCAGGGAGCACTGGAGAGATTTTTTTTGATGACATTGGAAGCAAACAAACAGAAGGCATTGGTCATTGTTTCCTATCATGATATGTACTTTTGTTTTAAGGATGGTAAAAATTAAACTACAACAAGATGCTTTCTTCATTTTAGATATGGGTGGCTTATTTTCCTACTATTGAACATTTTAGATACAAGTCCGTTGTTTCATATGTGATTTGAAAATATTTTTCCCAGTCTATAGCCTTTCATTCTTTTAATAGTGTTTTTTGCAATGTGCCCTGGTGGAGTAACAGTTAGGTTTTCTGCTTCTGGCCAAGCGTAATCCACATACATCCCATGGTTTGCATCCTGGGGCAGAGGGGAAGCAAGCAGGATGAACTAAATACAGTAAATTAAAAAGATACCTCTTCTTTCTTTCTGCCTCTACCTACTCACCTTCACTCATGCCTGTACTAACATTTAAATATATATATATATATATATATATGCAATATATACAGGGCCTTTCACAAAGCAAAGCAAGAGTTTTTTCATTTTGATTGTCTAATTTACAATGTTTTTTCTCTGACAGGTTGTGCAGTCTGAAAAGTTTAGAAATATGTATACACCTATCAAAGTATCACCACAATCAAGATAATGAAATATAGTCATCACCCTCA
Source organism: Solenodon paradoxus (assembly GCA_004363575.1). Lineage (NCBI taxonomy): Eukaryota > Metazoa > Chordata > Mammalia > Eulipotyphla > Solenodontidae > Solenodon > Solenodon paradoxus. The sequence goes on from RJWH01002120.1 coordinate 17,736, forward strand.
AAAGTTTCCTTGTGAGTCTGTGGAATTCCTCCATCCAGTCTTTTCTTGAACTTTTCCCCCAACCCTGCCCCCATTTGTTCATATTATTTTTGTCAATAAACGATCTTTGCTGTTTTATCTTGTCCCTAAGTAGTAGTCTCTCGGCTCTTTTTTTTTTTTTTTAATAGAAATTTTCTCTTCTCTTCTTTTCTTTTCTTTTTTTTTTAAGGAAAGGTGCTGACCGGATTGACAGTGAGAAAGCAGGCAGGCAAGAAGAGAGAGGAGGAAGAAGCACCCCATTTCATCTTTAGTTGTTCATCCTCATTTTTTCTCCCAGCCCCGGCTCTTGAACTGGGGACCTTAGGATGTATGTAGACTGTGCCCTGGTGAACTACTCCACTATGACACCAGGGCCAGGAGCTTTTAACACAGAAAAGGTGTTAACAATCCAAGTATAAAGAAGTGAAGAGTTCTTCTTCAGGATAAGGACGGTTTTCAACAAAGAAATGATCCAGAGATAATCCACAGAGAACTCCCCCATCTGTTGGGGGAAAGTGGAGAACACCCCCAGGTACATTCAGTCCAGTGGAATCTTCCTTTGAGAATTCATTCATGCACTTTTGGATGTGGTCATCAATGCAAAAAATCATGTAAAAGATGAAAATAACAGCTTTTTCTCCCATATTTGACTTGTCAGAAACCCACAATGAAATTAATTTTGGTTTCTGTTTATGTCTTGTGGCTGCCATCTGAAAAGGGTATGAGCCACTATTATGCTGACTGTATACGTGTGCCCAAGTGAGGTTTCTATATGAATTCAGTAATTGTTCAGTTTTTACTTCACTGCATCAACTGTGTTCACTGAACACCTGCCGTGCTGTGCACTGGAAGCACTGAGGGCTTCACAGAGACCCTTGCTTGTGCCCGCACCTTCTGCATGGGCTCTGACAGGTGTCTCTCTGGTCTACCATCCCAGGCTGAGTCCAAGTGCCCCTTCTAGGGCCACTCAACCCAGTTGCTTTTCCCTTCCAAAGCACCTCCCACTGGACATTTCGTTCCCCATGAGCACTCTTCCACAAATACGTTGTCTCGTGTGAAGAAGCTCATAGACTTCTTAAAGGCAAGTTCGGGCACGTAGTACACCTCAGCATCTCTCAGTGCTTACCTTCTGTATCCTCATCACAGAGACTAACAGAATATGATGTGTGTCTATGTCACTTTAAAGCGTAATTTTATTTTTTTTTAAGGAAAGGTGCAGGCCGGCAGGAATGAAGGCAAGTAGGCAGGCAGGCAGGAAAAGAAAGGAGGAAGAAGCCTTTTATTTTATATTGATTGAGTTGTTTACACTGGTTGAATCCCCCAGACCCTGAGCTCAAACCCAGGGGTGTGTGGTCTGCGCTCCTTCAGAGACGACTGGCATAAACACTACTCTACCAGGACATGCCTAAAATATAATCTGTCCTTATTATATAACTAACGTGTTCATAATGAAAATGTTAGAGAAGACAGAGAAGCACATGGAGATTCTTAATTATCCGTAGATCTACTATCCAAGAATAACGACTATTAACATTTTGTATGGGGTATGTATCAAACAAATGTATATTTGCCCCAAGGGAGCTAAAGCTGAGATATAATTGACATAGAGTTATATTAATTTCAAGTATATAACAAAACATTTGTATATATTGTGAAATGATCACTACAATAAGTCTAGTTAACGTTCACCCCACAGAGAGTTGTGATTTTTTTATTGTGATGAGAACTGTTAAGATCTGATCTCTCAGCAACTTTCAAATATACAACACAATATTATTACCTATAGTCACATACTGTTCATTCCATCCCCAAGATTTATTTATTTTATAGCCGGAAGCTTGTGCCTTTGTCCACCCTTACCTCTTTTGCTCACCTCCTCCAACCCAGACCTCTGGCAACCACCAATCTAGTCTCTGTATCTATGAGTTTATTTTTGTTTTTTGTTTAAGCTTTTGGTGTGTGTGTGTGTGTGTGTGTGTGTGTGTGTGTGTGGTTTTTTTTTAATGCAGGAAAGAATGAAGGCAATCAGAGACAGTCAAGCAGGAAGTGAGAGGAGAAAGAAGCACTTTTATTTATCTTTATTTAGTTGTTCATCTTGGTTGTCCCCCACCCCGCCCCAACCCTGGGACATGGAGCTGGGTCCCCGGGATGCACTTGGACTGGGCTTGGCCAGGACTGGCAGACTTAACTGCTATTCCACCAGGGTATGCCAAGTTATTATTGTTTAGATCTCACACATAAAGGAGATAGATCATACAGAGCTTGTCTTCCTCCGTGACTTATTTTACTTAGATAATGCCCTCAAAATCCATTCATGTATCCAGAAATGACAGAATTTCCTTCTTTTTAATATGTATATACTACCATTTATCTATCCATTCATTCATCAGCAGGCACTTAGATTGCTTACATGTCTTGGTAATAATGCTGCAGTGTACACATAGGTACAGATATCTTTTCAAATTAATATTTTCATTTCCTTTGGGTAAATACTCAGAATGGAATTGCTGATTATATGGTTGTTTTAGTTTTAATTTTTTGAGGCCATAATGTTTTCCATCTTACATTCCCACAAACAAACATTACACAAAGATTTTCTCTTCTCTATATCCTCACCAACAATAAAATCTTATCTTTTTGATAATAGCCATTCTAACAGGTGTGCACTGATATCTTACTGTGGTTTTAGATTCTTTGTTGTATGTATGCATGGATGCGTTTTTTTTGTTTTTTTTTTAAGGAAAGATACAGGCAGGAATAAAGGTGAGTGGGCAGGCAGACAAGATAGGCAGGAAGAGAGAGGAGGAAAAGCATTTCATTCATTCCTATTTAGCTGTTTATGTGTTGTTTTTTCTCCTCCCTTGCCCACACACATGCACAAATTTGGGTCCCTGGGTTATATGTGGACTGCACTGGACTGGAGGTAACTGACTTACCTGCTCCTCCACCAGAGCACGCCATCTTTTGCTTATTTTTCAGTTGGATTTTTTTTGTTCTTGAGTTATATGAGTTCTTTATATATTAGCCCTTTATCAGATATATGATTTGCAAATCTTTCCTCCGGTTCTGTGAGCTGCCTTTTCACTTTGTTGATGATATCCTTTGCTATGCAGAATATTTTTTAGTTTAATTTGTTTATTTTTGCTTTTTTTGATCTGTATTTTTGGTATCACATTGGGAGCTAAAACTTTAATGGAACTAATTGAAATATGTGCAACCACAAGTAAGAAAGAGATGGAGTTACATTTCTGGAGAAGCCAGGAAGAGGATGTGTTTCTCATAGCCCAAAGTGGACAATGTAAGTGTGCTTTTAGAAACTTAGCCAAGCATGCCATCCAGAAAATAGTTTTCCCGTTCGTTCTTGGAATCCTGATAGCCAGAATGAAGATGGTTTTCTCGCAACAGTGTTAAATGACTTAGGAGAAATGTGGTCCCCACACCAGCAAAATCAGCATCACCTGGGAACTTGTTAGAAAAGCAGATTCTTAGGTACCATCCTAAACCTACTGAGTCAGAAACAATGCGGGTAGGTCCAGCAATTTGTGTTTGAACAAGTTCTCTAGCTGATTCTAAAGCACAATAAAGTTTGAGAACCTTTGTCTGAAGACTGGGATTGTATCTTGGTTATTGTTTAATTCTCTGTCTCAGCCCTGAGGGCCTAGAAGATCAAAAATAATTTTTAAACCAAGAGTACAAATACCCATCTTTTCCAAGAACATACCAATTAGTGAATGGCATGGGTACTACAGGAGAGCCCGAGGCCCCAGGGGCCCTGGAATGGGAAGACACAGCGACTTTGACAGTGTCCTCCATGTCAGATCCCCAGCTGCGGTGGGGACAGGTTGCTGGTGGAAGTAAAGCCAAGAACAAGGATTGGATCTCCGTCACCATGCCCAGCTGTCTGGTCAAGGACACGAGGATCAAGTTCCTGGAGGAGATCTATAACTTCCTTGCCTATCAAGGAATCTGAGATCACTGATGTTTTTCCTGGGGTGGGGCGGGGGGTCCCGCAAAGACGAGGTCTTGAAGAAGCAGATCCATACTGGCCAATGGAACAGATTCACAGCTTTTGTCGCCATCAGGGATTACAACAGGTATGCCGATCTGGTGCTAAATGCTCCAGAGAGGTAACCACCACCATCCGAAGGGCCAGCATCCTGGCAAAACTCTCCATAGCTCCCATGCAGTGAGATCACCAGGGGAGCAGGATCCCCAAGCCCCACCCTGTCCCTTACAAGGTGACAGGCTGCAGTGGCTCAGTGCTGGTGTCTCACCCTTGCCCCTTGGGGCATTGACAGTCTCCTGTGCCAGGAGCTGATGCTGGTGTCTGTCATTGACTGTTACATATCAATGGGGCTGCATTGTCCCCTTGGACAACTGTACCAAGGCCACCTTTGATGCCGTCACCGAGCCCTCCAGCTATCTAACCCCAACCTCTTCAAAGAGTTCAGTTCAGCAAGTCTCCCCTCCAGAAATTCACTGACCATCTAGTCAAGACCCACCCCAGAGTCTCCATGCAGAGGTCCCGGGCTCCACATTGGCATCACATTTTTTTTCAAAGGAGAGATGTAGGAAGGAATGAAAGCAAGCAGGCAGGCAGGCAGGCAGAAAGAGAGAGGAGAAGCATTTTAGTTTTATTTAGTTGTTCACATTGGTCGTTCCCTCTTGTGCCAGGTTTTGAACCTAGTACCTTGGGTTGTATGTGGGACTTCTCTCAGTGAGTACTAGACCGCTAAACCACCAGGGCATGCCCACACCTAGTTTTTGTACAAGAAAAATAAAGTGGATTTAAGCCTGATTCCCCCCCAAAAAAAGAGATTCCAAATACCTCTTAGAGATGCGTCATTTAAACAATTATTACATTATGGAATATTTCTCAAATAAATATGTAGAAGAAATATGTATGATATCATGAATACCTTGTGTATTTGTACCTATAGCAGTTTTGTTTTGTTTTTTTTTTGTTGTTTTGGTAACATTTGCTTGTGTTGTTGTTTGGTTTCTTTTTTAAGGAAAAGTGCGGGCAGGAATGAAGGCAAGCAGAGACAGGCTGACAGAGAGAGGAGGAAGAATCACTTTATTTTATGTAATTGTTCATCATGGTTTTCATCCCAGTCCAAGGTCTTGAACCTTGGTCCTGGGGTATGTGACCTGTGCCCTCGACCAAAGGCAGCTGACTAATCTGCTCCTCTGCCAAGGTACATCTGTTTTTGTTTTTTCAAAGGAAAGGTGCAGGCAGGAATAAAGGTGAACAGGCAAGCAGACAGGAAGAGAGAGGAGGAGGAAACATTTTTTAATTTATTTTTATTTAGTTATTCGTCTTGGTTGTTCTCCTTGACCCCAGGAAGCAAACCTGGGTCTTAGGATGTGTGCGTTCTGAGCTCAGCTCAGCCAGAGGTGGCTGACCTAACTACTACTCCACCAGAGCGTGCCTTGGGTTTTTTTTGTTGTTGTTTTTTGTTTGTTTGTCTTAAGGAAAGAATAAAGGTGAACAGGCAGAGATAGGCAGGCAGCCAGGAAGAGAAAGAAGGAAGAAGCATTTATTCATTTAATTTAGTTGTTCATCTTGGTTGCTCTCCCCAGCCCAGGGGCACAAACCCGGGTCCTTGGGATAGAAGTAGATTGCGTCCACCAGACGCTGTGAACTGAGCCACTAAACCACCAAAGCGCACCACCTTCAGCAGTTAAACATTAGCATTTGCCACATTTCCTCCCAATATTTTTTGAGATAAAAAAAGTATTATAGATACAACTGAGGACTTTCCATCCCAATCTTAATCCTATTTCTCCTCCATAAATAACCAAGATCACAAAGTTTGCATTAATCATTCTTATACATATTTTATGCTTTTAGTACATATTTATATCTAGAAACAATATATGGCATTGTTTTACTGGTTTCTGAACTATTTAAATGCTGTCAGTCTCTACGTATCTTGCAATTAGCTTTTGTGTATTGTTTTAAAGATTTCTCACTGTGCAGACACAAAGCTGGATTAATCATCATAATTGTTGTATAATATTCCCTGGTATGACTATACAATGGTCTACGAATCTGATCTTCTACTAATAACATTTAAACGTTTGCAGTTGATTTAGTTTTTCACTGTCAAAAGTAATATTGCCATGCACATCTTCTGGTGCAACCTAATAGTGTTTCTCTAAGGTAGAGACCTAACGGTAACTTCACTGCATCAAAGAATATCCAATCTTAATACTGACAAAATCAAATTGCTGGTGGGTCCTGGTGGAGTAGTGGTTAAGTCAATCACCTTTGAAGGATCAAGCTACATACCTCTGAATTGAGTCTGGGTCCTGGGGAAAACAACCAGTGTGAGCAACTAAATAAAAATAAAATAATAACATAAAATGTTTCTTCCCCCTCTCTCTTCCTGCCTACCTACTTGCCTTCATTTCTGCTTGTAACTTTCCTTAAAAAAAAAAATCAAACTGCTTTCCAAAGTGGTTGTACCAATATCTCCATCTTTACCCCAGTATTTGATATTGTTGGACTTTCAGGTTTGTGTCAATTCAGTGAATATGAAATGATACCTCATCAGTATATACTATTTACTATGTTAATTTCTCGTGAGATTGAGCATTGTTATGTACTCATAGGCCATTTGGATTTATTTGAGAGACATAAAATTGATACACATTCATATGCAGATATAAATCCCTGATATCATTTCTGTTCCTGAAAGAGAATTTTGGTAGAAGTAAGTCTAAAAGGAAGAAGAAAAGTAGGGGAAGGCCTGCAGAGAAGGAAAGAGATGGAGTGAGAAGGAAAAGTTAGAGCTAACATTTGCCTTCCTCACAGTCCTTTCTCGTTCTAGCCCTGGCCAATTGTAGAATCAGCTCTTTTCTCCCCTGCCTGGAGTCCTAAACCCTGGGGAGAGGTTGCAGTCAAAACTTTACTGAGGAAGGCTTTTTATGGTCCTGAGTTTTTCAGGCCTTTTTGATTCAAGACAAATTAACCTAACACATATCAATGAGAAATGAATATCTCTACCAAGGAGTGGTACTTGGAACGGAACTTAGGATGGAGGTTGATTATCACAGTGAATAAGGGATTGGCATTACTGGCATTAGTGGAATGGAACCAGGGGTGCTATTCTTCCTTCAATGTATAGGACAGTCCTACTTAACAAAGAATTCCCATGACTGCTACATACAACTTTCAAAAATCTGGCTGGAGACATGTTCCCGTGGAGTAGCGGTTAGGTCCACGTACATTCCAAGGATCAAGGTTCACGTCATGGAAGGAGGGACAAGGGGGCAAGGGGGTACATGAGGATGAAGCAGCAAGAGGAGACAAATGGGCACAGGGAGGGTGGGAGGACAAGGAGGGAGGCACAAGGAAGGACAAGGAGAGAGGGACAACCAAGATGTACAATCAAATGAAAATAAAATGATAAAAACATAAAATGCTTTTTCCTCCTCTCTTCCTGCCTGCCTAACTATTCATCTTCATTCCTGCCTGCATCTTTCCTTAAAAAAAAAAAAGTGACGCTGAACGTTTATATGGTGGAAAATCGTAATGATCAAGCCAAGCATCTAACTCTGTTTTCCATATAATCACAAAATGTTTTGCCATATATTTATGCTGATTTTTCCAGAAATGTAAGCGATTATTTAAACCGAGGAAAGAGTCTAACTTTATTTTTTGTTCACAGCTTTAATAACAAACAGCAGGTCATCCTTTGATAGGTTTCAAAACACACCTGTCATCTGACAATACTTCTGATGGTAATTAAGTCACCAATACAAACCACACTGGTATCAGTCTGCAGTTGAAGATACTCTCTGTCATGGTGATTCCACCTACAGATGCAAACATCTGACAACTTCGTCTTCGATTACAGACAGGCCTCTGCATTTGATATAACTTTGTAATAAACTGTCTTCCTTTAAGTCCTCCTTTTATCTGAGTACTATAATTATTTTTAAATTTTGTGTGTAGAATGATCATTTACCTATGAATTTCATTTTGGTATCTAAAAAGGATGTTACAAAATGTTTCTTTCAGTGAACAAATAGTTCTTTGATAAGGACATCTAGACTAAGAGTGGGTGGCTGGGGAGGGGACCTCACTTACTCCAAGATGACACATTTGGTAATTGAGAGAGGAAAAGTTTGCACCCATTGCTAACTGACATCAAATCTAGACTCTTTCCGTTAAGTCCCCCTACCTCCCAAAGCAGTGGCCTCTATCTGAATAATAATGACAATAACAAAACTTACATCAGATGGTACTTTCTATGCGCCAGACACAGTTTTTAAATGTGTTACACTTACTAACTCTCTGACTCTCACAACAGCCCTTTCTGGTAGGTACTGTGATGATTCTCATTGTACAGATGAGAAAACCGATGCACAGAGGGGTTAAAGAGACCTGCCCAAAGGCACACAGCTGATGTGCACATTGTTGAGAGAGCTCTGGCTCTACAGAGGGGGACCAGCATGATTTCACTGTATTGTGTCAAAAAGAGGGTCAAAAAGCCAGACAAACCCAAATGAAGTCTTTGGGCTGCAGAAATGGAGAGAAATGGACAAACCCAAGCAATACTATTGCTCAAGTATTAGAATGGCCTCAAATGAACATTAGGAGTTATATGAATTCCCTGAAACTGTATACAAACTATATCTGTGTGTGTGTGTGTGTGTGTGTGTGTGTGTGTATTTGCTCATTATTCTGGGGAACAAGTTCAAGGTTCTCACTGGATCTCAAAAAGGTCCCTGACCACAGGAAAGTTAGAACCACCGCTAAAAGAATACCAAAAGACGTGGTGTGCAAGAAGATGTAAGCACAGATCCTCCCAACCCAACATGGGTGTGCAGGGACAGGCTGAGCGGGGAGGGAGACTGCCTTTGCCTCGAGGTGGCTGGAGTCTCTTTAACTCTTACTGGCATCTTCCTCTAGGAGTGACTCTTACTTTCTGTTCCCCCCAAAGCAAACCCTGGAAAAACCAATGTGCTGTAAAAATACGCTCCTGTTCTATGTTTTCAATTACAAGAAAGATCAGAAGGCCCTGATTTCGAGAATAAAGGAGGAAAAAGAATCATAACCTAAGAACGTGAGTAACGTCTGAAGAACCACGCAGCATTCAGATGGCTCTCAACTTTTTTCTACTCCTACACTTCTAAGGAGGTTAAGGGCACAGACCAGGGACGGCCAGGTCAGGATCTGATGTTTGAGTAACAAGATCAACGTCCCATTCATACCCCTCAGTCCACCCAGGAGGCCACCTGAAGGGAGTTTCTGCACACCCCCATCCCCATGGCTCTGTGTCCCAAGCACCTGCTGCTCCCCTTCTGAGACTGCTCTGGCCCCAGTACCACATCAGTCCACACTCTCAGAAATCCCTGAGGGCAGGAAATAGCAAATGAATACCTCAGCTTCCTCGCTTTGGTGGGTCAGTACGGAGATGTGTTTTACACCTTTCTTCTGAAGTTCGCTGGTGGGCTTGGGCCCCAGCTGCTCGCTCATCAACCACACTATTGACATTTCCTGCCCTTTGACTCAGTTCTTACTCTACTGTGCTTCCTTGGATTGCCTCCAATATAAATTATTTATATCTAAACCCTTGTATTCAGCTCTGCTTTTAGGGGAATCCAAGTTAAGACAGCCCCTTTGGAGATCACATGTCTCTTGCGAATTCTGGCGATGCAGGCAATGCCTCTGGGAATCCTAGGCCCAGGCATGATTAGCTAGGGCACCATGAGCATGGCGTTGTTGGGCTTGTGTGGGTGGGAACCGGGTGGAGGAGGACTTCTACATCCCTGTAGGATGAATTTAAAGTTCCTCCAATACTAGGGGAGTAAATATTGGTCCAAATCCTTAAAGGGGGCACTTTATCATAAAGGGTTGTATAATGAGCCTGAAAAGATTGTTCAGAAAGTCAGCCCATAAACAGGTCTTAAAAGAACAATCTGGTCACACCCTTGTGGCTCAGGCAGCTGAAGCAACTAGGTGTAGACCAGGTAAATCCCAAGGACCTGGGACCTATCTTGACTGCAGGTGGAAGAGGGGGTCGGAACAAATCAAAACAAAACAAAAAACCAATCTTGGGAAAGCAGGGTGCCAGCTGTGGCATGGCTGAGGGGCAAGCAGAGCTGAGGTCCAGTCTACAGTGTGCTCACCCAGTATGCCCATGTGAAGAAGGGTCTACATTTTAAAAGGTGCTATTCGCACACAGCCCCATGTGCGAGCACAATTGTCTCTGCTGATTCCTTCTAAAAATATCAGTTAGGTTTCATCTTTAGGTCCAGGCTATCATTGCTAGCAATATATTCTATCTAACAATACTCCATTGATCGAGAACAAAAGCAATTTGAAAGCCCCAGGCTGTTTTTTGTGGTGGAATTTTCCTCATGTAAGAAAGTAAGTATTGCTGTTGTATTATTAATGGAATTTTATCCCTTTTTCCAGTAAGTTGACAGTTTTAGTATCATATTGGTAAGATTTATTCTACTAAATGATTAGAATACTTCTGTGTCACATTTCTATCTTCCTTTTCTAAACTGGACACATTTGCATTTTCACTACAAAGTTCGATGGTGAACAAGGTTTGGACTTGGTTGCTTTGAGTCGAATGGGATTAACCCCCTGCCAGGGCCCCCTCTCAAGTCTTTGTGCTGGGGAGTGGGGGTGGGGGGGAGCAAATGGATGGTTATTCTCAGCAATAAAAATGAGCAAAGAACGTGAAAGCACCCATACCTCAAAAAACAGAAAATGACCTCTATTTGACCTTGAGATCTGGCTGCTTAAGAGGAAAGTTCCCTAACAGACAAAACAAGCTTCAAGCCAGAGAAACAGAAGATTGCTTATTTTCTGATTACTTTGTTTAAACCAACCTCCTCTTCAGTTTATAATCCTTTATGGGAGCATATTAAGAAGGGGCAGTTTAAGGTCTGTTTAGAACAGAGAAGAATCATGAAATAAACAATTACTCTTTAGGAAAGGGGCCCAGAACTTTCTATGTGTAGATATTTTCTTCTCCCATTCAATGAATAATAGCCTTGGATTATAGTCTTAGATGTCCTTTTTTTTTTTTTTTTTTTTTTTTTTTTTTTTTTTTTTTTTTTTTTTTTTTTTTTTTTTTTTTTTTTTTGGATTACTATTGTCATATATTTACCAGTTACATCCTATGTGCTGTTTTGGACAATACAAAATTAGAGTAACTCACTGGAGTAAATAATGGAATTGTTTCTACCAGCAGAAGCCCTGTATAGAATATAGGAGTGTCAATTCCAATCGCAGAGAAGCAAATTCAGCCCTCACCTTAATCCTGGCAAGTTGGTCTTGGAACTTTTGCCATGGACAATTTTTAAAAATCAGTCAGCATTGCTTCTCTTCCAGCCAAAGACACCTTTACATTCCAACCTGTTATCTGGCTGCTGGTGCTTCTGTCCAATTTCTGATCTGCATTGTCCAACCTCTAGGCTTCGGCTCAGGTCAGGGTCTACTGCTGGGCTATTGCCCCATCTTTTGTACCCACTGAATCCTTGTAACTCTCAAAGTGGAGTTCAAATACCAGTTCTTCCAAGAAATTTTCTCAGAATGCCTTCACCACTCCTCTTCCTTCTCCACATTTCTACAACCCATTTCTTGACCCTTCTCAATAGACTTTTTATGACTACAACTTCTTATTTCCCCAAATAGCGTTTCACTTTCTAAGGCAGAAATTCTGAGTTGCCATCCAATATCTATTCTTCCCTGCTTTTTAGTAACAGAGCCCTCATTCTTCAAGATGGCAATAACCCTCCACAAAAATTATGCGCTCTGGTCTCCCTTGCCAACTAATTTCTGATCAGTGAGCAACAGGAAAAAAAATTTTTTTCAAGTTACAGGAAGACTGCTAAAGAGGAAGAGATTCAAATGAAAGCCTGGATGTTTATCCTTTTCTCCTTCTACCTTTTTTGCTGCCGTAGGTGTAAAAGCGATGGCTAGAGCTAAGAAAGTCATCTTGGACCATGACATGAACTTCGGAATGCACATCACTGGCTAAAGATAATGGAATAGAAAGTAAAAGGAGTTCCGTGTTTGATGGCTTTGTAGAGCCACCATTCCATCCCTGGATTAGCTGCTCTAAAATTCTTTTCTGGGAAAGAAAAAAATCTATGTGTAAATCATTGTTGCTCCATGCAGTCAAATGCACTTCTTCTCTTGTTCAGCTTCTTCAAGTCAGAACAGATTATTATAACTCCAGCAGTACCTGGCATAGTCCGTGATAAATTCTAAATAGCTGTTGTTAAAGCTTGAAAATAACTTCTTTCTGACCCATAGCATTGCTCATCCTCATTGATAATAGAATTGTTCTCTTTAAATCATCCCCAAGCTTAAGCTCTAATTTAAAAAGTTGATATTAGAAGCAGCCTGGTGGAAGAGGAGTTGGGTGCATCCACAGACATCCCAAGGCCCTGGGTTCCCATCCTGTGACTGGTGGGGACAATGAAGAAAGTGCTTCTCCTTTCTTTCTTCCTGCCTGCCTGCCTCTGCTCACCTTCACTCCTGTCTGCACCTTGCTCTAAAAAATAAATTTTATATTATTCCCACAGAGTAAAGTTTTTGTCCTTACAGATGCAGTCATTATTTCAAAATAAAAGAGGCAGGGAAAAAAATGAGAAAGGCCATTATTACAATTGAATTACAGGTCAAATGAGGAAAGTTCTCCCTACCCCTCAGAAGAGCCCACATGGAGGGTGGGTTTAATTTTGTCTGGTTAATTTTACTCCAGTGACAAGAAACAAGGCATTCGTATACCTGTACAATTTTCTGCAGCCATGTCTTTCATTTGCTTGAATTTCTAAAAGTGGCCTTCCTGACTCAGCATCTGTGACCCACAAAATTGACTCTAGGTATCTACAAGAAGTGCTGCCATGGATTTTGAGCCACATGGTCAATGTAGCAGTCAGTTTGGTCAAGGAATCAGAAGCCATTTTAGATCTTTCAAGAAAGAAAGGATTTCTTTTTAAGAGTGTGGGATTACGGTGATTTTTTCCATCTTCCTACAGTCTTATACTTTGCAACTTTTCTATATTAATCATGTATTACTTTCATAATCCGAGAATGTAAAATGAACCACATATATGTGTGTGTACATATATATGTATATAATTGACACTTATTCCAAATACTTAAGATATTTTCCCCATATACTTAGAAGAGATGTGTATTAAGCCACTGTCAGTGATTAACAGATAAGACGATCAGGGGTGCTCCTTGGTGGCTCAGGCGCTAAGCTGGCAGCTGGGGTGTGAACCATGTAAAGTCCAAGGTCCCAGGTTTGCAACCAAAAATAAATGAACAAATAAATAAGTCTGACTACATCCCAAGGCCCCAGATTCCTGTCCTGGTACTGGCGGGAAGAACAAAGATGAAGAACTAAATAAAAAATAAATCAAAAGCTTCTTTTCTTTCTTCCTGACTGCTTGCCTCTGCTCACCTTTACTCCTGTCTGCACAAAATAAATAAATAAACAAATAAATAAATTAAAATGCTTCTTCCTCCTCTCCCTTCCTTCCTCTCATTAAACTATTTCCTAGGAATTTTTAAGTGAATATTTGGCAAATTATTTAACTTTCCTCTGCAATCCTTTGGAAATCCACAATATTAGCGTGCATGTATGCCAGTTCTCCTACACAAGTATGGCTGAGATTAATGCTATCACTATTTCTAAATCTTCTTCACTATCCTTCCATGGAAAAGTACTTTGCAGGCAGAATCCATGAGCACTGCCTTATTATTTCCCAAAACATGAATGTATACCAACCTCAGATACAATTTTATTTTGAAAGAAACACTCTTCCTTCCTATGCCTTTTTCCTGAATATAATAATTTTTAGGGCTTTAATGAAGGAAGAATTCTGTTCCAAATTTATGAAAAATATGTGACAAATCATAATAAATTTTTTCATTTTAAGGAAAAGCAATATTAAATTCAAGTTTATATATTTTTCTTTCCACTTCCATGTTTATGTCAAACATATATCTTGGGGGCAAAAGAAAACGGGAATCTTAAAATTGTTTTGTGCTCTTTAATTTTAAATGTGTAAAAACTCAGAACTAGAAAAGGACCTTGAAAGAGTATCAGCTTCTGCACTCTTCTTTCAGATAGACGAACAGCTAAATTATCAAGAACGACTTTCAGTTCATTCCATTCACAAAGGTCTCTAGGAATCAGTAAACCCATTGTTTTCCCAGACAGTCTTGTCCAACATTTTGAAGTTCTCTTTCATATCTGACCAGAATATCTACAGAAGACCTACTAGAAAGATGGTTCCAGAAAAACATTGCCAATACATGAAATCGCCTATTAAAAACACAATTATATGTAGTGAAATGATAAGCATTGTGGAAAAACATTGCAGGTCCAGTCTCTGACTTTCCATAATTTTTTATTGAACATAAACCGGCATATATAGACACAGGACATGGATTTATAGCTAAATAAACACACAAACATTCATGTCTTCAATAAGGAAACTTCCCTTCCTGCTCTGGTCATAGATTCTATCCTGGAAACTCATTTATGAAAAAAGGAGAGTGACTTTTCTGTAGAATAAAGAAACATTTTTTTCCTGAGAGAATATTCTCCCAGAAAAGGATGATTGATGAGAAATTGGGTTGCAATAAATGCAATCTATTTGAAATCCATATATAAAAGGTCATTCATCTTTTTAGACCCAAATAATTATGACTAAAGTTCTTCTCAGAGTACTTGCTATAACATCTCTCTCTCTCTCTCTCTCTCTCTCTCTCTCTCTCTCTCTCTCTCTCTCTCTCTCTCTCTCTCACACACACACACACACACACACACACACACACACACACCATTCAATGTGTTTGAGAAAATTCCTTTCTGCCCATACCTTGTGGCTCACCATTCTCCTAAGCACAACTCTCTTCACTGATGTTGTGAACCATCTCTTCCCAGAAGTTAAGGATTCCATTTTTCCTTCTATTTCTTTGCCTCAAGCCTGGACACCAGTTCTTTCTGAATTTCCGCCAACAGCCTTGAGACCGAGATGTAATTTTAATAACACCCGTTGAAGGATGGTTATAATGATCAGGGTGCGCCACTTAAGAAATACTGCCCTACTTCTTAAGCAAAGGCAAGTCTCTGGTCATTCTCCTGGCCAACTTCCTAGCAGCTCACCCTCTACTATAGAAATGGTCCAAGTCTTTCTTTTCTATGGAAAATGGATGTTCTCACCACCAGTCATGCTGAAAGTAGATTTATTTTTAATCTGAATATAAAAGTGGAGGCTCCTTAAATGAAAAAGGGAAAGGGCATTCTAATTTTCCTTCTGAGAACTAGAGATCAGTTTTTCCAGACCTTGGAAATACGGAGAGACCTTGAATGACAGCCGTCTTGATACCAACCTGAAGGTGAAGCTAACCCATAAATAAGTTCAAGACAAAAGGAAGTACAGAGAAACAGCTGAAGACTCTGGAAAGAGTTCATCTTTTTTTTTTTTAGAGGAAAAGTGTAGGCAGAAATGAAGATGAGCAGAGACAGGTAGGCAAGAAGAGAAGAAGAAGAAGCCATTTGTTTTATTTAGTTGTTCATCCTGATTGTTCCACCCAAACTTTGGTCTCAAACCCTGGTACTTGGGATATACGTGGACTGCGTCCAGTGGCCTTAATTGTTAAACTACTAGGACATACCAGATTGGATTCATCTTAAACTTGGCCTATCTCTGGAAGTTTAGGATGAAAGCAAATACATATATACATTTCCTTACAATTCAATAAAATTAAAGTTTATTTTTGTTGCTGGAAAAACTCACCCTAACAATATACTTCCATATTCCTAAATATGCTTCTACTGACATTTCTTTTTTCAATCTTTAATTATATTTTTAAGTTTACACATTAAAATAAAATTATATGTATAGTAGGTTTCCCATTTCTCATGTATATGTCAGCTCACCCTGTCCTCCACCAAATCACCAAGTGTTCATCCCGATTGTCCAGTGGGATCCACTACCATTCTTCCCCAACCCGCCCCGTTCCCTAATGGTGACCTCAGTTTTGTGGCAAGTGTCCAAGTGTTGGTTTTGTTTCATCTGTTCCTTTGTTTTGTCTATTCAATTCCACCTGTGAGTGAAGTCATCTAGTACCTATCTTCTTTTGGCTTATTTCACTTACCATAACTCCCTCTAGAACCATCCATGTTGATTCAAATGACAGGGTTTCATCTCTTCTAAGGGCTACATAGTTCATTGTATATATATATACCACATCTTTATCCATTCATCTGATGTTGGGCACTAAAGTAATTCCAGTTCTTAGCTATTGTGAATAGGGCTGCAGTAAACATGGGAGTACATAAATCTTTGCAAATTAGTTTTGTTTCTTTTGGCCAGAAGTGAGATGGCCATATCATATGGAATTCCCATCTTCAACTTTTTGGGGAATCTCCAAACTGTTTTCTACAAGGGTGGCACTAATTTGCACTCCCACCAACAGTGTAAAATTGTTCCCTTTTCTCCACATCTTCTCCAACATTTGTTGATTCCAGCCTTTTGGATAACAGCCGATCTTTCAGGTACAAAGTGATATCTCATTGTTGTTTTAATTTGCATTTTTCTGATAACCAGTGAGGGGCATCTTTTCCTGTGCCTGTTGGCCATCTGTATATCCTCTTTGGAAAAATGTCTCTCCAATTCCTCCTCCCATTTTTTGATTGGATTGCCTATTTTTCTGTTTTTGAGTTTTATGAGTTTTTGTATATTGTAGATATTAAGCCCTTGTCAGAAATATGAAATGCAAATATATTCTTTCTGGTAGGTTGCTTTTTGGGTTTGGTGTTTTGTTTTGCTGTGAAGAAGCTTTTGAATTTGATGTAGTTCCAATTTATTTTTCTCTTTGTTCTACTGTTGTTTCTTGGTTTAATAATATTAGACACTATTTATTTAATCTGTCATATGTTAGATGAAAAACTCAGCATTTTAATTTTCTCCTGAAATCAGGTCATGAACCTTTGGCCTTTGAATGGTCTGCATCTTTTAGCCACCTGGCTTGCCTGAGTCACAGAAGTGTGGCTCAGCTAATTTTTTAGCATCTCCTTGATTTTCCCTTTTAGATCCTCTACAGGTTGCCTTTATAACTATAAATAACATCCTAATATCTACTTGTTTTTATTCCATCAACTATCTTTTAATGCTCCTTCTAAAACTGAAATATTAACTCCCCAACCAATTCTCTTGACAATTCTACACTTCTTGCTAGCCAACCTGACAACTTTTGTCATTCATACATGACTTTTGCATTATCAAGGTTAATAACACATTACAATTTAATCTTCTAAGCCTTACCTACAGGTTGATTATGAATCATTAAACTTCAGTTAAAACTCTTTACAGTATTATAAATGAAAACATAGAAGCAGTGATTAGGGTTATATTTTCTTTCTTACTGCTTTTTGTTTTTCCTTAGGTTGCTATCTTCCTTTATTTTTGTTTTGCTTCATTTATAAAATTTTATAAATAACATAGAAAATGTTCCCACATCACTATTTATATTTTTTCCATAGTTATCTTTCCTGAAACTAGCTCTATGTGTTTGATACATGTATGTGTATGAGTGTGTATATTTATGAATTACATTTATGTGTGTGTAAAGAGAGTTTCATTTTGTGGTTTTGTTTTACATAAGTGTTATATGACATTGTATATATAGTTTTTTATTTTCTTTTAGTCACATAACAATATGTCTTAGATGTCTTTCCATGTCAAAAAAATACAACCTAATTTAATTATTTTCTTTTATCTCTCACAGAAGTACTAGTATGGTTATATCATTGTTTAGTTAATTTGGGTTTTCTTCTAATTGTGTTAGACCTCAGTTATACAAATAGATTGACATGATTTGATTATTCATATTCATTGTTTATACCCAATTTGGGGTTTTACTCCTTTACCCCCATTTTTCTCCCTTCCCCATAGGCATCTATTTCTGCGTATTTAGTGAGTATCTTTCCGATTCACCTGCCATATTTTTCTTCCCTGACATATGAATTATTTTATAAGCTTAAAATTTTTTGCAAAAATGGTATCATACTGTATGTCTTTACAAGTTACTTTTATCATGCAAATTATGTTTGAGATTCATCCACCTTGATGAATGTTTGCTTATTCCTTTTAATCTATCATATGATTAGACCACACTTTATCTATCCATTCCCTTGTAGTTATCATTCAGGCTGTTATTAACTATTTGCTAGCACACACACTGATCAAACGAACATTATTATACATGTCTGTTTGTGTACATATACAATTCATGAATTATTTAACCATCTCACCATTAATAAACCATTTAAAATTTATAATTATAGATCTCTGTCAAATTTATATATATTCTTCTAGTGAATGTTATAGAAGTAGTAGCCTTACATAAAAGGGATTGTATTATTATAATTTACTCCCAAAAGATTGCATCAGTTTAAATTCCCAACAACTGAATATAGGATTTCAGTTTTCCTACATATTTGCCTACACTTAATACAATCATATAATATGCTTATCTATACCACAGTGAATAAATAGTATCTCATTTATATTAAGATTTGCATATACTTGATTAACTATAAAAAAGGGAGTATCTTTTATTGACTTTGTTTGCCTCTTAATAGACTTTGATAATTTTTCTACTGAATTGCTTTTTTAATTGAATGTCTAACATATTTGTGATATTTATTTTTTGTTACTGTATATGTGATACAAATATTTTCTTCTAGATTTTTGCTTTTTCTTTCACTTGATATGTTTTATAAGAGTAAGGTTTTTATTTTGAGATATTTTGAGATCATTAAATTTATCAGTCTTTCCTGTAGAGCATTTTGTGTGTTGGGGTAGGAGTGTTTCTTGTTTCAGAAAATTTTTCTTACTCTGTATGTCATAAACATTTGCCTATATTTTTCCATATGGGTGCCTGCTTTGTGTATGTGTGTGTGTTTGATTTAGAGAATCTTTCTTTATTCTATATTTTTCATAGCTTCGGGCTGATTTTTTCAAAGCTTAGTCCTTTAATCCATTGGAATTTAATTTCGAGAATGTTATATCATAGGGATGTAGCTTTATTTTTTCCTCCAATTATCCAAACACTATTGAATCTGAATGATGCTAATATTACATACAAAGTTCTCATACATAGACAGATCTGTTTCTATAGTCTCTATACTGCTCTGTTAATCTATTAATCTATGTCTATGCAAAATCACTCAGCTTTAACTGCTTTATTATTATCAAATATTTTGACATTTGATATGGCATGTCCTAATATCTGTTTCTAACAGTATATTAAATCAGATACCCCGAGCAGCTTTTTGCTGCAAGACAAGTAAAAATGCTGGATAAAATACATTTTTTTATGTTAAAACTAAGTTTGCAACAAAGTTATTAGAGTTTCATAAGTCAAATGAGTAAAAGAAGAAATCCAGGTAGAATGCCAAGTACCTTAGAGTAATCTTTATGACTTCAAGTTTTCATTTTGGATGTGCCCTGGTGATTCAGCGTAGACCTCACAAAGGCCCAGAGGAACTGGGTTTATGGCCAGAGGGAACAACAAAAAACAAAGAAATAAAAGTGCCTGCCTGCCTCCCTCCCTGCCTCCCTCTCTCCCTCCTTTCCTTCCTTCCTCCCCTCCTTCCTCCCTCCCTCCCTTCCTTCCTTCCTTCCTCCCTTCCTTCCTCCCTTCCTCCCTCCCTCCCTTCCTTCCTTCCTTCCTCCCTTCCTTCCTCCCTTCCTTCCTCCCTCCCTCCCTTCCTGCCTCCCTCCCTTTCTTCCGAAATACTTCTTCCTCCTCTCCCTCACTTCTTCTCTTAAACAAGAATTCTCCATTTTGACACCCTCACAAAGTCTAAAGCATAGAAATTCTACAAAGTTGGGGAGATGGATAGAAGACCCACGAACAAAACTAAAATATGAAGAGATGTGTTAGAAAAATCCAGTCCACAGAAAAGAAAGGTAAGAAAACTTACCAACTTCAATCTTGATGATAGGTGGGAAGGGAAATAAAATATGCTCTAAAAATATAGAACTACAACTTGCCTTCACATTGGTGTGAGACCCAAATTCACATGGCACATGTGTTCTGAGAAGCCTCAGGCTGATGAATCTGATCATTTATTTGTAAACGGCTCCAAAGAAAAATCTAACATGATACCAAAACCTGACAAAATCGCACGAAGAATTATTAATGTGAAGATATCAAGTAAAATATTAACAAGCAGAATCTATGGGCACGTTTAAAATAATAATCAAGTCATGTTTATTCCATGATTGAAAAGATGACTCAGCATTAGGAATCTACCTATATTAATATATCTGAGGAGAAAAATGTTATGATCATCTTCACTAATATACAGATTTGGGAAAAAGTGAATGTCCATCTTTGATTTTTAAAAACACTCCACAAAATATAACTTGATCATTTATTTGACATGATTTATTAATCCAGAAAACAGAATCAAATTTTTTTTTTAAAGGAAAGGTATAGGCAGGAAGAGAGGAGGAAATAACATATTTTATTTTTATTAAGTTGCTCACACAGGTTGCTTCTCCCCGGGTCCCAGCCTTGAACCCAGGGTATGTGGCTTGCCCCTTCCAAGATGATTGACCTGACCGCTGCTCCACTGGGACGCGCCCAGAATCAGCCTTAGTGGAGGACACTGGAAGAAGTCCTGCTAAAAAGAGAAGACCAAGATACCTAGCATCACCCCTACTATTTAGTATTGTCCTGAATATATTAGCAAATATAATTATTAGACAAGAGAAAATACATGAACTGTAAAAGATACAGTAAAATTGCCACTATTTTAAAATGTCATGATTTTATATTTAAGAGAATCATCTGAAAAAATTACTACAAATGACGAGAGAATCTAGCAAATTGTAGTGTACAAAATTAACATAAGACAATGGGTAGGTTTCTATATAAAACAATATCAATAAAATCACAAAGGAGGTGCGCCCTTGTGACTTAGGCAGCTGAAACAGCTAAGGTGAAGATCATGTAAAGTCCAAGGACTTAGGTTCAAGAAGACCCAGGGAAAAGGAGAGGGGTAGGCAAAAACAAAAACAAAATTAAAATAATGCAATTGCTCAGGCGTTAAGTCTGTAGCTCCTTATAAAGCTCAAGGACCAGAGTTCGCCACGGGGTGGAGGGGACACATAACCAAAATGAGCAACTGAATGAATGAATGAATAAATGCATGCTTTTTCCTCCTCCCTTTTCCTACCTACCTGCCTACTTGCTTTCATCCTCTAAAAGAAAAAGAAAAAAGGAAAGGAAGACCACATCAGCAATAGCAAAAAAAAGAAAGAAAGAAAGAAAAATCCCAGAAAATAGATAAACTACTTAAGAATAAATGTAACAAGAAATATGTATCTTTATGAGGAAAAATTTAAAACACTACCATGGGGTTCAGGAGTAGAACTGAACAGTAGAAATTTATGCCATGTTTTATGGAAGAAAAATTCAACATGACAAATAGTGTATTCTTTCTGAGTCAATTTACAAATTTAACCTGATTTTAATGAAATTGGCAAAATATTTTTTTTGTTGCAGGAAATAGAAAAGTTTTTTTCTAACTTCATTCCAAATAAATAAATATGCAATACTAATCAGAAAAACACAGAAAATAAAAAATAATATGGTGGCATAATGTCAAACAGATATGAAAACATACTAAATTGTGTCAATTAAAGCAGTATGATAATGATGCATAACTAGACAGGCTATGGAGGAGAATATAAAGTGCAGAAATAGAGCTAAATATATCCTGAAATTTTCTACATCAAAAAGTAGCAAGTAGAGAAGAGGGAGGTATAAAAATATATGAAAATATAGAAAGTAACATGAAAATCCTCATTTATTAATTCATAGCCAAAAATTATAAACTCCTAGGGATGACTATTTTATTTCTACTCCTCCCATAATAATTTTGAAGCAAATTCTTGACATCACATTTCATTCTTTTTATTAATTTTCCATTCATTTACAACACTATATGTGTCAGGAGGATAGATCCACATTTCTATAAATATTTCAACATAATTCTCTAACATACAGTAACTTAAAAAAAAAAACAGTACCATAATAATGTCATTAAATATCCAGTCAGGGCTCAAATTTCCCTATTTAGCTCATAAATACTTAAATAATGCATTTTTTTGTATCAAATCAATTAAAGTACATACATGCAAGTGGGTGACATGTCTGTTAGGTCTGTTTTAATCTATAGATTCACACACATAACATTATTTTTTTAACCCTTGGAATTGATTTGTTCTGTAGAATTTCCTGTAGTCTCAATTTTGTTGATTATATCCTACAACTAACCTTCCTTCCTTCCTTCCTTCCTTCCTTCCTTCCTTCCTTCCTTCCTGCCTACCTGCCTGCCTTCCTTCCTGCCTTCCTTCCTTTCTTTTTTCCTAAAGAGAAAGGAAGGCAGGCAGGCAAGAATGAAGGTAGGCAGCAGGCAAGAAAGGAGAGAGGAAGAAGCATTTTATTTATTTAGTTGTTCACATGAGCTGTGTCTCCCCTGCCCTAGGCCTTGAACCTGGGTCCTTGGGCTGTGTGTGGACTGTGTCCCAGAATGGGCTTGACACTTACACTACCAGGGATTAACTCTATCCTGTTTCTTGTAGAAAGCAACCAATAAGGAGGTTTTTTTTAATTACTTTATGCTCATAAACTTATATTTGAAGTGTTTTAATTCAGTGCACTTATTTTCATTCATGCAAAATCGTCACATCTCTAGCCAGTAGGGGCCCCTCCATGCTGCTTCCTTAGTGGTTTTGACACTTTCTGCAGTCGTCAATGTTCTTGGCTCTGAAACAGCTTTTCCAGGCTCATCTTGTGCATTTCCCGTCCCGAACCTGGAATATGCCTTTTCTCAAGTAAACTCTGATTCTTTTTAGTGGAAAGTGATGCTTAGAGACCACTGTTTAGGTTTCAGATGTGCTTACTACTACTTGAGGGATCCATTTTCTAGGCCTTCCTTGAATTGTATTTTATTTGCTTTATATATTATTACTCACAATTTCTTTTATTCATTTTTTCTTTGAATTTTTTTGTCACTTTTTTCAAACTCCTTAAGTAATGTTGAGATGTGTCTCTTGTAATGGAATTTTAGAACTCAAGTATAAAATTCTGCTTTTATTCATGAACTTAACCCAATCACATTAATGTGATACTGATGCATCGTAACTTCCATCTTATTTTGCCTTTTCTACTTATCACAGATTTTTGTTGTTTCCATTTGTCTTTTGTAAGAGTGGTTTAATTTCCTTTATTCTATTTTCTCTTTCTTAAAATGTGGGAGTTGTATTTGCTATTTCGTCTATATTATCCTAACTGGTATAAATTTTACAGATTTATTTTAATAAGATAGTGTTTCAGGTATCCATCTGGAATTAGTTTTAAAAACTTTTTTCTAAGTAAGTACATTATTCATTCTTTGTGGATGGTACATCTTACAAGTCCTTGAATTCTAAATATATTCTAAATATATGTATCTAAATATTCTAAATATATCTATTTTCATCATAAATAATAGCTAAGACTAGAATTCTAGATTTGCATTAATTTTCTCCTCAAATGTTGAAGACATATATCTATTGTCTTCTTGGATCACACTTAATTCTATTAATAATTCTGCTATCAATCTCTATAGAAATATTTAAACCTTTGGGTGTTTTTAGGAATTCTCCTCATACCTATTCTACAATTTTATTCTCTATCTAGGTGTAGGCATTTCTGATTCATTCTACTCAGTTCCTATCCTGAAGAGTTTAATTTCTATTCAGCTCTGAAACTTTTTCTTTTGTTGTAATTTGAATTTTTCTCTCATTTCATCTTTTCTGTTTTTGTTTTTGTTTTGTTTACTCTCTTCCGGAACATGTATAGTTAGGTTTGGGAGCCTCTGATTCGATCCTCCTTATTTTTAAACATTTCTTTCATCCTTTCTCTCTGTTCTCTTGTGCCACATTCTGACAGATCCCCTTGACTATTGTTTCCAGCTCACTAAATAACTCTTCATTTATATTCATTCTGCCATTTCCCTTCTTCTGGTACTTTTCATTTCCAAAATATCAATTTGATTCTTTTTCATAACTTCCTTTTTGGTTTCTGGATTCAATTTCTCTTATCCCTGTGATAATTTTAAGTATCTTTTTTGAAGAGGCAGGAAAGAGGCAGGAATAAAAGCAAGTTGGCACACAGGCAGGCAATGAGAGGAGGAAGAAGCATTTTTCACTTATTTAGTTATTCATTTTGGTTATTTCCCCAGTTCTGGGTAGCAAACCTGTGTACCTGGGCTTTACACGGACTATACTGCAGACTTAACACCTGAGCCACTAGGAAACACCAAGTGTCTCTGTCTCATTCTCTCTCTCTCTCTCTGTCTCTCTCTCTCTCTCTGTCTCTCTCTCTCTCTTTCTCGCTCTCGTTCAAAGGAAAGGTACAGGGAGGAATGAAGGTGAGCAGGCAAATAGGCAGGAAGAGAGAAAATGGAGAAGCATTTTTATTTAGTTGGTCATCTTGGTTACTTCCCCCCAGCCCCAGGACTTGAACCCAGATCCTTGGGATGTATGTGGACTATGCTTGGCTAGAGGCAGTGAACCTAACCAATACTCCACCAAGGTGTATCATGCATCTTTCTCTTAAAATTACCTTATGTGCATTCTATTTTTAACGTATTAATTATGTGTTAGATTTTGCTTTTCTTGTTTATATTAATAAATCTTGACTCCATGCACTTTCTTTTGTTTTGAGATTCTCTGTTATCCTGACTATTGCACTTACTTCCAATAGCTTTCGAGAAGGAAGTGGGAATGGCCCATATCTGAGTCTGGGGAGCCTCTCTGCTGTCTGAAGTCAGCAACTTCCCAGGATGCTGCCTTGCCTCCTGTGCCCCAGGGCCTCCCCAACCTGTATAAGGGTCACTACCTCTGCTAACCACTGCAGGACACGAGGTGGGATGTGGTGACGGGCAGAACTACCAGCTGTCTCCAACCCGAGCTTGCGGGCTTTAGAAGTTCCCCCCATCTTCCAGCTCACCAAGAACTTGTAAATACGACCTTCTTGGAAACATGGTTTTTACAGATGTAGTCAAGATAAGATGAGGTCACATTGGATTAGGGTAGATCTTAAGCCCAATGTAGCTAATGTCCTTATACTAAAAGGGAAATTTGGACATAGAAACACAAAAACCTGGAGTCCATGTGAAGACAGAGCAAGATTAGAGTTCCGTATCTTCAAGCCAAAGAGTGCCAAAGATGGACAGTAGCTAGCAGACAGCAGGAGAGGTCAGGAAAGACGCACCTCTAAAGTCTTCAAAGGTAGCATGGTCTTGCCAAACTTTGATTTCAGACTTCTAGCTTATAAAATTGTGAGAGAACAAATTTCTGCTATTGTAAACTATGCAATTTGTTAAAAAGCCCTAAGAAAATAACACACCATGTAACTCCGCCATTCACCCTTGGTCTATTCTCCAGCATATTTTCCATCTTTCTAATCTTTAACTGCAAGACGGTCTGTTCCATAATAGAAATCTTATCTATCTCTCTTCCAGGTGACAACAGTGAGTTGACTGCTTTTGCATCTTACCCACTTCAGCCAAGAGAAAAAAAGTTTGCTGCAGTAGACAGTCTTTCGTATTTGGTGTCCTACCATTAGAACTCTGTATTCCCACCTAGATAACAAATCATAGTGATTCAGCTTTTTAAGTCTCAGTTTGCTCATCTAGAAAATAGAGTAATAATATCTTCTACCCTATAGAATTATTGCAAAGAACAAAAAGGTAAGAAGGGGTTATAAGAATTGGAGCATTGTATTTTTCCTTATGTCATTTTTTTAAATAATACTATTTTATTTATAATAAGCTAACATTACGACCATATGGTAAGTATTATTTTAATACACTTTCCATGTTATTAAAACAAAATTTAAGGTCCTACTAACATGTGACACACTTTAAAATAACAACAGGTGTCCCCTGGTGGCTCAGGTGCTAGGTCTGCATTTGGGGTACAGACCATGTATAGACTAAGGGGGTGGGGGCACAGAATGACACACAATCAAAACAAATACACAAATAAATAGAAATGCTTCCCTTCTTTCCTTCTCCCCTTCTTCCCTTCCTTCCTATCTTCCTTCCAATGCCTCTAATTTCCTTTCTAAAAAAAAAAGAAGAAAAGTCATCATTTGTGATACACATTTCAAAATGGAATCATTTATTACATTAACGTTAGGGACAAAATCTGTATTTAAGAGCAATTGAAAGAAACTGCATGCCATGGAATTAAAAAGGGGCAAAATTGTTTCATTGTTTAATGTTTAAAATTCTACCATTTTTACTTAAAATAACAGATATTATTTTGTCACTCTTATATTTTGTTTCCAAATCAAGAAATAAGAGAGATTTCACACTGTCCTTTGCAATTACTTCTCGACAAATACATTTGGGAATGGAATTTGGGTGTGGATAATCATTCCTTATAGATGAATTGCTCCTCCCTACTTTTAACACAGATTTTAAAGCATCAGACATGTTTTGCTGTCTGAATTTATGTTAGTAGGATTATAAAATAAATACAATTTACAAATCTAGTAGGAATATCTCAAAAAAATTTCAGAATTGCAATGTTTTATTGTGATAAAACATAGGTCTTTATCATAAATGACATACAGCCCATTTATAATGTACAATCATCACCATTATCTAGTTCCAGAACACTTCATCAACCCAAAAAGAAATCCCATAGACATTAAGCAGTCACTCCCTGTTCCCTCCTCTCCCAGTCCCTGGCAATCACTAATCTGCTTTTTGTCTCTGTGGATTGGCCTATTCTAGAGATCGCATCTAAATGCAACCATACAATAGTGACCTTTTGTGCCTGGCCTATTTCATTTAATGTTTTCAAGGTTCATCCATGTGGTGGTATGCATCAGTACAGAATCATAACTTAATGCTTCTCACTAACTTACTATAGTATTCTTAATTCCTTCTGCTGTTAGCCTGTCATCCATTATGAAAGTAAATGATACAATAAAGAAAAAGGACAATTTGTAGCTGTCTTTCAGGCTTCTCAGGTCCGAGAGCCCATGGCATTGTGCTGAGCGGGTTATGGACAGAGGGACTGGCTCGTGTTCCCCACTAACCCTACCTGCATTCTCCTTGACACACAGCCAGAGGTTCTCTGGTCAGCTTTAAAAAGGAAACCTTTTTTTTTAAAGGAAAGGTAGAGGCAGGAATGAAAGTAAGTAGGCAGGTGGGCAGGAAGAGAGAGGAAAAAGGAGCACTTTGCTTATTTTACTCTGTTGTTCATGACTGGTTGTTCCCTGGTCCCTGAACCAGGACCTTGGGATGTATGTGGATTGCGCCCGGTTTAAACCACCAGGCCACCAGGGCGCACCTAAAAGGGAAACTTTTAAAGCAACTAATAGAACAACTTTTTCCTTTTTGAAATTCAAAAGAAATGCCATCGCCATCTTGGAGTGTGGAATAATATTCCACATTCTCTGCAATGACCTTGATCCTGTTGTGTTATTCCCTGGAGGAATGTTCAGGGCTCCACAGAAGATCAGAGACGCTGCATAGGCACCTGAGGAAGCAAAGCATTTTGTAACTAATCGACCTATGCTTGTGAACCAGTATATCCCATGAAATGCTTTGATATAATCCACAGAGGGATACAGAATACAAGTTTGTAAGTATGCTATAGAAATTTGAGGAAAAACTTTTTAAATTATGCAAAAACAGAGAAACAAGGTAGAAAGGAAATATGAGAAATGATAATCATAACAGGATGGATGGTAGAATTGTGGGTATATTTTTCTTTCCTAAACTTTCCAAAGCTGTAGAAGGCATTAATATTACTTTCAGAATTTACATAATCTCATGTGACAAAAGCCCATGACCATTGAACTTCAGCAACTTTCCACTTAAGTCAATCTTGATTCAGTCCATCATCAAAGGACATGCAGACCCACGCATACTCTATAGATAGAAATCATGAAGTTAAATGATTGGTTAATGACACAAGAACCTCTTTCTAATGTTCACTCTGAAAAGAATAGATGTCATCAGCTTGTCTTTAAGAGGGCAGCTCCAGGGAGCACCCTGGTGGCCTAGCACTCTAGTACACCCCGGGAGTAGTCCCACATGCATCCCAAGGTCCCAAGTTCAAGACCCAGGGGGAGGGGCGGACTACTAAATATAAATAAATAAATGTTCCTTCCACCTCTGAAAAACAAAAACAAAAACAAAAAAGAAAGAGGACAGCTCTTTTTAATAAGCTCTTTTGTATGTCAGTAATCCCCCTTGAGTGGTCTTTACTTAGATAATATTCTGCTTGTTCTGTATTTCTTAAAAGCACAGCACATCCATGTAATGGACCAGACCAACTACTGTAATGTTTGGGAAGAATGCTAGCAGGGGCATCAGCAGTCCTGCATTGGAATCTCAGCTGTGCTGCCTCTAACAAGTCAAACTCCCTCCTGGAACTTTATCTTCAGCATCTGCACAATGAGAGTGGGAGTCCTCACTGCATGGAGCTCTGAGAAGGAAATGATCAGCTATTTCAATGACTTCTTAGGTAGGGGCACTCATATAGGGAAAAACCATCAAACGGTCCACTTGAAAACAAGCAAGGCAGGAGAGAGAGCAATGGCGGGTAAATCTCAGGAGACCTGAGTTAGTCTTAGCTCTGTCTCTGGCTCAGAGTGTCATCTTGATTAGTCATTTCCTTTCTCTAGGTGCTGGTGCTTCCTCTGTGAAATGAGGTGACAGGTGTAAGGTCCCTTCTGGCTATAAATTCTATTAATAAGTGATTCTATATCCTAGGACAAGAGAGGCCTGTAGTACCCTCACATGGTTCTTACGGGGTCTCTTTATTATTCAAAGGACTCAACGCAATGTTGTTTCTTCACTCTTTTAATCTATTCTCTTGTCATCCATGAAGTAAATCAGAAGAGAAAATCCAGATGAGCATTCCTACTTAAGCCAGTTTCTTGGGACTGATATTTTAACAAACAATAAACTGATGAATCATGAGATGACCTTGGAAAATATTAGACACTTAAATCTTCTCAACATTTTTCAGGAAATTGACTGTAAATATAGAAAGAAAAAAATGTAAATGGATTCAAGATGGGAATTGCATTTTACTTTGAAACTGAAAAAAAAATCTCCTTAAGAGTACTTGGGCTAGGTACAAACATAGTGTTAGGGTTTTTTCTTGTGACTCCACAGCCAATTCTTCATTTGCTGAATAGAGATCATTGTGGAGATTTAGGAACACACTCTGGCAAGGGGTACAGTGAAGAAGGGTGACTTCTCTAGTCACTTTCTCAGTTACCTGGTTTTCCTGAATGTCACACTCTCCCCTAAAACCAAACTCATCAACATAAGGGGAAGTTGTGGGGTAAAAGTGCGAGGATGGTAAAGTTATCAGCCTCTAGTTCTCCATCCCCCAATGGCAAGTCCTTTCCAAAGGTGTCTTACATGTCTTAGTCTCTCTCCTTCTCTCCCTCCCTTCCCCCACCTCTCTCTCTCCCTCCCCCCTCTTCCTCTCCTCTCTCTCTCTACCCCCACATATTAAAAATTATGGGCGCACCCTGGTGGAGTATGGGCTTCCTCAGAAGTCTTCAGTCAAGAGCACAGTCCACCTATACCCCAAGGGTCCGGAGCCAAGGGGAACAACCAAAATGAACAATTAAATAAAATAAATAAAGGGCTTCTTCCTCTTCCCTCCTTCTGTCTGCTTCCCTCTGCTCAACTTCATTCCTGCCTGCACCTTTCCTTTCAAGAAAACAAAAATCTTTTACTGGGAGAAACTGTCTCATTTTACTGTTCTGAGCTGGAGTTGATTGAGAGTTGGACAGTGGGCGCTGTATTCCCAGAACCAGTGAAACTTTATAGGCGTTAAAGGCTTAGACAAACAGGAGCATTTTGCAACCACGTGTGCAGGCTGGTCTGAGGAGAATGGGGTTGCAGCAGGGAGGAGCGTCTGTAGCATCTCTAGGGAAGGTCCACCTGCAGGCAGCAGAAACCACTTTATCTAGTTCAACTTCTCTTTCCTCAGAGAATGAGGTGTGTGTAC
The DNA here is from genome assembly GCA_004363575.1 of Solenodon paradoxus. Lineage (NCBI taxonomy): Eukaryota > Metazoa > Chordata > Mammalia > Eulipotyphla > Solenodontidae > Solenodon > Solenodon paradoxus. The sequence continues at coordinate 47,874 of RJWH01002120.1, forward strand.
AACTGTTTAGAGGACTGTAGGATAAGCCCTAGGATGAGCTTCCAAAAATGACTCCCCAGAACAAGGTGGTGGGAAGTGGCCCAAGAAGGAAACGTTGCCTCTGCCAATTCTAGTAACACTGGGGAATCGAGAAACTCTGCGCTGCATTGCTCCTGACACCGACCCAGCTGAGAATCAGACACTGGGAGCCCTGGCACAGCTGTCACAGGAGAACGAGCATGCATGTCAGTGGAAATGACAGACGACAACAAAACAAAAGAAGTGTGAGCCTCACATATTCCTGCCTTCCAAATCCCTAGGTGGATTTCCTCAATGGGCTTGGAGCTCCAGCTGTGAGGAGTCTGGGAAATATGTAATCTATTCCCTTTCATATGAAATATTTAGCAAGATGCATTATAGGAGAGTTGGGAGTGGTGCTTGGTCTATCCATAATATTTGAACCTGGAGTTTTACCCTCACATACCGAGGCCATGAACAAATGAGCTACATCAGTAAAAAAGAAGCTATGCAGAGCATAGGCTTGCTGGTGGGCAAGTCATCAGAGTATAGAGCATAAACACCTGGAATACGAGAGAGATAGGGAGAGGGAGAGAGAGAGAGAGAGAGAGAGAGAGAGAGAGAGAGAGAGAGAGAGAGAGAGAGAGAGGAGAGAGAGGAGAGAGAGAAGAGAGAGAGAGATATGAAATCCTGCCATTTGGAACAATATGGGTGGATCTAAAGGGTATTATGCTAACTACAATAAGTCAGAAATGTAAGCACTGTATGACTTCACTCATATGTGAAAGATAAAGAAACAAAAATAATGAACGAGCAAAATAAAAGCAAACTCTTAGACTACAAAAACTAAACAGTGTTTACCAGGAAGGGGAAGGACAGGGGCAGATCGGGTTAAAGGGGTCACGTGTGGTGGCAGATGGAAACTAGTGCAGAGGGGAGCACATCATGTGTCCTATACAGATGTCTCAATTATCCTAGTTTATGGTACTAAAAATCAGTAAAGCTTACACTTTAGGATGTTTAACTAAGTCAAGCAATTACTCCTAGCTTCTTAGAGCTTACGCGGTACGGGCTGAGAAACAGAAACACAGACTCACCAAGTGGTAGGACCATATCAATAATCTTTGAAAACAAATGCATTAGGGAATTTTAATTGGCATTTAAAAATCTACCTAAGATGGTGGAGCCCACTGGACAATGGGGAAGAAAGCTTGGTGATGTGGTGGAGGGCAGGGTGTGTAGAAATACATCTAAGAAATGGAGAACCTCTACATAGGACATTATCTCAATGTGTAGAATAATTACTACAATAAAAATAAATTTAATTAAAAAATATACCTAAGATACCATCACTATGTAGAGGTTAGCAATATATCCCATACAAACATCTGTTTGCTTTGAGCTTACCTAGTACCAAGGGACACCCCCATATGTGCCCTCTCACTCCATCTTCCTAATGTAAATTCAGAATCTCTGAGGTCTGAGATATTTTATATATTAGACCATATAAAACAGTTACTAGGCTTCCTTGCGAGGGCAAGGTGGGGACAGAAATGTAATATGTGTAGAGTGACCAATTTATCTTTATGGGAGCAGGTGAAAATTGAAAGATAAACGCAACTATTTAGAACAATGGCAGATTTCCAAAATCAGAAATGTGTGAGGAAAATTTAACTAGATGCCTAATCCACATGACACTGAACCACTGAAGTTAATCCTAACTTTAATTTAGTAGTATTGCAAAAAAACTCTGCTATCACCTTGATGTTTTTGCCTACTGGGGGAATGTATGTGTTGAGGACAGGAAAGGAGATGTTTCTGTTTCAAAAGACACCTAAGAGAAATTTTATTTTTTAAAGAAAAGGTACAAACAGGGATAAATTCACTTAGGCAGGCAGGCAGAAAGAGAGAAGAGGAAGAAGCATGTATTTATTTTACTTAGTTGTTCATTTAGTTGTTTCCTCCCCTCCCCCTGGCCTGGGTCTCAAATCTGGGTCCTCGGGATGTATGTGGACATACCCACCAGGCCACAGGGGCGCACCCAAAGAGAAATTTTTTCTTCCACTGAAAAGGGAGCAGGAAACCACAAACCCATGGGTACAACAAGCCAAAAAACACAGAACACAGAGATATCTGATCAAAGGGCATCTGGCCAAGCACATCTCTGCCACCAGCAACCAAAGATCTAAGTCATGTCCTGGGTAGAGAAAGTAGAGGTTAGCACTTTTCAGAGCCCTTTCGAGAAAATCAGTCTTCCTGGAAAAAAAAAAAAAATCATAAAGGGGGTACATTTTATTTATTCACAAGAAGACCATATCTAAAGTAGTTGTCAGAGATGGGTCTTGCCACCAAATGTACAAACTCTTTTCTCCCTGGTTATTTTTCACTTCTCATATTTTTTATTGGCAGTAATAATAGTGGTATCTGCTGAATTCTCCTATATGTATTTTGTGTCTATTGTCTCATTTAGTAAGTATGTCTTATCATAACATCCATTTTAAAGATAGGAGATGGTCATTTGTAGAATTTACAAAAATCATATAAAAAATGAGCATAACTTCTGAGATTCAGCTGAGTCTGATGCCAGAGCCTGAGCCTTTAATGGCCATCAACGTCCAAGCACAGGCCTGAGTAAGCTGAGGTCATGTGGAGGTGGGCCCAGTGTAATCTCTAACACACAGAAAATGCCGAATAAAACACAATCCATGTATATATTTAAGCTGACAACTAAGTTGGAAAAAGTAAAGGAAAATCTCCAAATGCTAGGAACAAAGGGAAGCATCCCTGGCAGAACAGTGAGCTCAGCTGATGATATCAGAGCAGCCCACGGCGTTAGAATCTGGGGTGAGGGCCAGGTTGATGCCCGGGAAGGGACAAGGGCAGGCAACGCACGGTGACTACACTCTGCAGAAAACCGAAAGCCTTGAAGAACACGTTCTTGTGAAATGAAAATAGAAAAGCTGGACACATGCCCTGGGAATTGACCAGGAAGTTCTTTGTAGGTCTAAATGGAATCAAAATGTCACCTGCAAGATATTAAACCCTAGACCTACGCCACATGCAGGGGCGTGTAGGGGGCTGGGGGGTGACTAAATTAAGGTGCTTGCGTGGCACAAATCCCAAGACAGGACATATTCCAAATTTGATGCAAAACTGTTGTGGGTCCATTTTGACACTTTGAATTCTGTCAGAAGCCCACATGAATCTAGGGAAATTATGTCACTCCTCAGAACATCAGTGACGGCCAGAGTATTTGCATGTAGCCTGGATGAAGACAAGTTCACACACACACACACACACACACACACACACACACACAGTACCAACATCCTGTCACGCTAGTGAAAGTAAAATTCTGTCTGGAATTTAAAGAGTGAAAATCATCTTGAACTAAAAGAAAGAAAAAAAAAAAAAGTCGTCCTGCCAAATTAGGCTAGAAGGACAAACACCAATAAAAAACAGCTGTAAAGTTAATAAGGAACATAGTTTCTTTCAAGGTCAGGCAGCAGCTATAAAATTCCATAATGACCCCTCTTTGAGTGTCCCCTGCTTGCCTACCAAACCCCCAGACCTCTTTGTCACCCTTTTCTGTTGCTGAGGGCTCAATTGCTAAGGCACATCATAGCACCCCCTCTCTAGCTCATGCCCCCTCATAACAGCACCAGGCCTTAACAGACACCCACTTTCCTGGGAGTCCTCAGGACTCTTCGTGGAGGGCCTGGCCCTTACAAAAGATGCTCCCCTCCTCCCTCCTGCGGAGCCACATTGCACTGTCCCCTGAGTGCCCTCCCTTACTATATGGAGGCAGTGACTGAATTAGTCAGACAGCAGACTTGCCCGTGGTGGTCTGTGACTGCTGCTATTCATTCATTCACCAAATATTTATTGAGACCATATTATGTTCCAGATGCAGTTCAAGGTTCTAGGGACACTGCAATGAACAAAACAGAAAAAACAAAACAAAACAAAACAAAACTTTGTCCTAATAGAACTTTACACTTTAACAATAAGAGAGGTAATCAACATAATATATCGCAAAGAGAGAAAAATTGAAGCAAGAGGGGTATGAAATAGCAACAGATAGACTCTCTGGGAAAGGCTCACTGAGGAAGTTGTGTGTTTTTTTAAAGGAAAGGTACAGGTAGGAATGGAGATGAAGAGGCAGGCAAGCTGGAAGAGACAGGAGGAGGACGCATCTTTATTTTATTTCTGTTTTAATTGTTCACAGTGGTTGCCCCGCCCAGACTAAAACCTGGGGGTATGTGGCCTGCGCCCCTTCAGAAGCGATTGGCATAACCAGTGGTCCATGAGGGTGCACCGGAAGAATGATTTTTATTCAAACCTGAAGAAGTGAAAGAGCAAACTATATGGGTGTGTGGGGAAGAACTTTCCAGACAGAGGAAACAGCCAGAATAAAGGCCCTGCGTGGGGAACATGCATGATGTTTTTAAATAACAGCAAAGAACCCAGAGAGAGACAGAGAAGTAGAAGATAAGTTTCAAGATAATGGGGAGTTGGATCATGCAGGAACTCGGAGGTCTGAGTAAGGATTTTGGTTTTACTCCTGATGATAATCCACCAGAGTCACTGGTGGATTCTGAGCAGAAGGAGGTGAGGATCTGACTGGCATTTTAATAGGATCACTCTGGCTGCCATGTTAGGAGTAAGTTGTAGGCTGTTCAGTCAAGAAGCTACTACAAAAATCCAGGGAAGAAATGATGGCAACTTGGACTGGGTGGGCACAGCAGTGAGGGCTGTACGAAGTCATCAAATTCTATATCCACTTTTAAGTAATAGCCTTAGGATTTGCAGCGTGAGACAAAGGGAGGAATTTAAAGATGACTCCAAGGTTGTTAGCCTGAGCATCTATAATAACGGTTACCATTAACTGAGATAGGAAAAATTGGATGGTGATCAGGAGATTGATTTTTAAATATCCCAGTGAAGATATATGGGGTCCAGGGTTTTAGGGGAAAATGTCTGAGCTGGAGATATAAATTTGGAAGTTATCAGCATATTTGTGGTTATTTTGAAGTCACAAGACTGATGACTTCATTTGGAAAGTGCTTGATGGTGAAAAAGAGAAGAAGTCCAAAAACTGAGCCCCGGGGACTTCATTATTTAGAAGTAGGGATGATGAAGAGAACCCACAAAGATACTGAAACAGAGCAACCAGAAAAACAGGAAGAAAACCCGATGAGTATGTGTCTTCAAAGCCAAATGAAAGAAGTTATTATGGGGTACAAGTGAATAGCTGGGCTAAACAGTAAATAGACTCACTTAGTGATTTCAAGGGGAGAGAAAGATAGAAAATGAAGTGATTAAAAGAAATGAAAGATAGGCTAATGAGATTCAACATGCATTTAGATGTCCCTGAAGAAAAGAATAGAGAAGGTGAAAATTCAATAGTTCAAGAGCAAATAGCTAAGAATTTCCGACAACTAAATTTAGAAAGATTGCAGATTGGATTCCTTGGTAAGTAGATTGAAACAGAGATCAGTGTGCAGGAGGTTTATTCTAGAGTCCTCTCGTGATCCACACTTGTGGGAGGTATGGAAGAAGGACTTGCTCTAGGAGAAGGTGAACTGGAATGCATTCTCACCACAGACTTCAGTACATTTCACAGGAAGGATTACCAACTGCCCTAGTTCACCCAGCATTGAGGTGTCACTCAGTGCAAGACCGAGAAGTTTCGGAGTCCCTGACAAAATTGAATGAGTTGATCATCCTATCATGGGCGCTCTGAAGATAAGATGGACCTTTAGAATTATCCCTGGAGGGACAATGAGGCCTGACTCATTGTATCCTTGGATCAAACAATCATCAGATGGAAGCCGCCCTCAGGAGAGGGTGTAACCCGTGAACAGAGCAGCACTATTTTCCTGAGGGCAATTCCTGCAAAGGGCTGACATCTTAAGTGCCTTCTGCTGGAAGAACCCCCAGCTCTTAGCACCTGGGGACTACATCCTTCAGTCCTGGAGAGGGATCCAGGTGCTACAGGACAGTGAAGGAGAAAATTGAGTCTTGAACATAATAAATACATTCAAATCCACACCCAGTCTCATCATCACACCTGCAGAACAATACTGACAAAAAAAAAAAAAAAAAACTAAATTGGAAAGATTGATTGTCTGCAACAGAACAATAATTACTGAGAATAGGCTTCTCGTCTGCAATAACACATGACAGAAGAAAATGAAATAATCTCCTCCATGTATTGAGGGAAAACAATTGTCAACCTAGAATTCATATTCAGCTAAATGATGCTTCTAGACTGAGCACAAAATAAAATAGGCATTTTCAGACAAGCAAAAGACAAAGAGAATTCACTTTTCACTGTCAATGAAAGAATTCCTAAAGATGGTCCTCAGGAAGCCGGTGGTGCACAGGGTGGAGTGTAGGAAGCATGAGCAAACAGGGAGGCTGGTCGTTTAGACCCTGACTATTAAAGAGTATTGATTTGCATATGGTTATTTAAAAAACAAGATGGAAACAGATTTTAGGCAATAGTAACGTGGATTGCGGGAGAGAAGAATATGGGATTAAATTTTTATATGACCTTTTCTTTCAAAGGAGGATAGTGATACCAATTAATTTTGTACTTTAGTATGCAAGAATGCATATTAAAATTCTAAATGTAATGCCTAAAAGAATAAAAATAGAATACATAATTTCCAAACCTGTAGAACTAAAATCAGGGAACACAAGAAAAACTTCACTAACACAAAAGAAAAAGAGAGAAAAAACAGGAAATAGAAAATAATCCAAGAAGACTATTAATCCTATTAACTTTTAAGAAACAGAGATTCTTATGTTTGAGGATAAGCCAAAACCCAATCATTATTGTCATTTGTTTGTTTTTAAAGAAAAGGCACTGGAAGGAATGAAGACAAGTAAGGAGCAGACAGGAAGAGAGAGGAGAGGAAGCTTTATTTATTTAATTTAGTTGTTCATCCTGGTTGTTCCAGCTGGTCCCAGGTGGAAAACTCTTGTCCTTGGGATGTACATGCATTATACCTGGTGGATTTATCTGCTAAGCCACCTGGGCATGACCATTACGTTCTTTTTAAAGAGACAAACCTGAAACCTAATGATGCAAAAAGGTTTAAAATAAAGGGGTGGAAGTATATACAACTGTCCCTTGGTAGCCACAGGGGATGAGTTTCAGACCATCCTGAGCCATAGATGTGCAAAACTGTGAAGCATTTGCATATAACATATACAGACACTCTCCAGTGCACTGTAAATCATCTCTAGATTACTTACAATACCTAATACAATGTGGCTCTATGCCAATAGGGGTCATACTGAATCATTTAGGGAATCATGACAAGGAAAACATCTGTAATGTTCAATACAGAAGCAACCATCACAGATCAGATTGTATTTCCCATCTGTGGTTCTTGAATCTGTGGATATGGAAAGCCAGCTCTCCACCAGGCACATATTTATGGAAAGAAAGCTGGTGTCATAATAGCAAGAGAAATAAAAATAGTGAGGTTAAAAGCATTACTAGAAATAAAGTAAACTGCAGCTTCCAGTCAAGATGTAATAACAACGAACACATTTACCTTCTCACCTGAAATGACTAAAAAGTGGTCAGAATATTTCAAATATGGTTTTTTACTATTGGACAACAGGCAGACACCAAGAGTGACCCCTGAGAGGGGACACAAATGATGCCAAGTTCTGTGATTGTTCCAGTTTAGAGACTGGAGAATGTCCAGATCATAACATAAGAAGAGCTAAGGTTGAAGGGGGAAAAAACCCTGCCTTCCACCAAATCACCAAGTGTTCTTCATCATGGTTCATTTGGCTCCACCATCACTTGTCCTTCTTCTCCCTCTGTTGATAACCTCCATTCTATTACAAGTTCCAGGGTTGCATTTGTGTCATCTGACCCTTTGTTTTGTCTATTCACATTCCACCTGTGGTTGAGATCATCTGTTATCTATCTTTCTTCTTTATACTTATTTCACTTAGCATAATTCCCTCTCTATCCATCCATGTTGATTCAAATGACAGGGTTTCATGTCTTCTAAGGGCTGTGTAGTATTCCACTGTGTATATGCACCATATCTTCTTGATCCATTCATCTGACATTGAGCACTTAGGTAGTTTCCAGTTCTTAGCTATTGTAAATAGGGTGACAATAAACATGGGGATGATTAGATCTCTGCAAATTAGTGTCTGGGGGTAAATACACAGAAGTGGAATGGTGGGATCATACGGGATTTTATCTTCAACTTTTTGAGGAATCTCTATACTGTTTTCCAAAAGGGGTGCACCAATTTGCATTCCAACAGTGTACAAGTATTCCCATTTCTCTGTATCCTCACCAACATCTTGTTTCCAGATTTTTGGATAACAGCCAATCACTCAGGTAGGTGTAAGGTACTATCTCCTTGGTGTTTTGACTTGCATTTCCCTACCAGCCACTGGGTAAGGACATCTTTCCATGTGCATGTTGGGCATCTGTATATCTTCTTTGGAAAAATGTCTCTCCAATGCCATCCCCCATTTTTTGATTGGATGTCCTGTTTTTCTGCTTTTGAGTTTTAGGAGTTCTTTGTATATTTTGTATATTAAACCCTTATCAGAAATATGGAATGCAAATATCTTCTCCTAGTTAGTAGGTTGTCTTTTTCGTTTTGGTGATGTTTTCTTTCACTGTGAAGAGGCTTTTTATTTTGATGTAGTCAAGCTTGTTTATTTTTCTTTTGGTTTCCCTTGATGCTGGAGTTGAGTCCCCAAAGATTTCTCTAAGGCTGGAGTCATGGAATGTCTTTCCTATGTGTCCTCTGTTGTCTTCCAAGAACTTTATGGATTCCGGTCTCATGTCCAAGTCTCTAGTCCATTTTGAGTTAATTTTTGTGACTGGTGTTAAAGAAGTTCTAACTTCATTATTTTGCATGTGACTGCCCATTTTTCCCAACACCGTTTATTGAGGAGACTTTCCTTTCTCTATCACATACCTTTGGCTCCTTTGTCATAGATTAACTGAGTGTATGTGAGTGGGTCAGTTTCTGGTGATTTAGTTCCATTCCACTGGTCTGTGCCTCTGTTATTAATTCAGTACCATACTGTTTTGATCACTGTTGCTTTGTAGTATAGCTCAATGTCTGAAAGTATGATCCCTCCAGATTCCTTCATTTTTCTCATAATTGTTTTGGTTATTTGGAGTCTTTAATTGTTCCATACAAGTCTTAAGTTCTTTTGTTCTGTCTCCTGGGTATAGGTCTGTAGGATTTTACTTTTTGTTATTTCAGTAATTTTTATTTTAAACTTTAAAAGACATTCATATGTGAAGTTTTCCTATTCCTAAGATATATGTCAACACACTTTGCCCTCCACCCAAACACCAAGTGTTTTTCACCAAGTTGGGGGTTTTAATGGGGATTGTATTAAATTTGTATATTGCTTTAGGTAAGATGACCATTTTGATGATGTTGATTCTTCCCAACCATGAGCAGGGAATGTCTTTCCATCTCTTTGTATTCTCTTTTATTTCTTTTAAGGACTTCTAGTTTTCTTTGTACAGGTCTTTCACTACCTTTGTTAAGCATATTCTAAGATAATTTATTCTTTTTGTTTCTAGTTTAATCAGTGTGATTTTCTTGATTTCCTTTATTTGTTTATAGTGTTGCTTGTATACAAGGATACAATGTATTTTTGTGTATTGATTTTGTAGCCTGACACTTTACAGTATTCGTTGATTAGTTCTAGTAATTTTTGACAGAGTTTTTAGGGTTTTAGTCACTATTGCTATTTAGCATTGTGCTGGAGATATTAGCCAGAGCAATTAGGCAAGAAAAGGAAATAAAAGGAATCTGAATTGGAAAGGAGGAAGTAAAACTCTCTTTATTTGCAGACAATCTGATCATATATATTGAAAATCCAGCAGACCCATACCAAGACACATTGTCATCAAAATGTCAAAAATGCAAGATAAAGGAATAATCTTAAAAGCATTCAGAGAAAAATGAGTCACATGCAAAGGAGTCTTCATAAGACCGTCAGTGGATTTCTTAACTTAAACTCTACAGGTCAGAAGGGAATAACTTGATGTATTCAAAGTGCTGAAAGAAAAGGATTTTCAACCTAGGATACCATACCCTGCAAGATTTTCATTTAGAACTGAAGGAATGATAAAAAGCTTTTCTGATAAGCAAAGGTTAAAGGAATTCATCACTATAAAACCAATCTTCAAAAAATACTGAAGGAAGCTTTATAAAGTATAAGGAAAATCCTTTTAAAAACAGTAAGACAGCAAAATATACCAAGTTGGAGTGTGTCCTGGTGAAGTAACAGTTAAGTTAATTGCCTCCAAAGGATGCAAGCCACATACCTCTGGGTTCAAGTCTGGTGTTTGGGGGAAGCAACCAGTGTAAACAGTTAAATGGAAATAAAATTAAAATGCTCCTTCCTCTTCTCTCCTCCTGCCTGCCTACTTGCCTTCATTCCTTCGGAGGCTTTCATTTTTTACAAAAAAAAGTGGGGAAGAGTAGAGGAGAATAAAAATGTGGATGGTTAGAATGAGTATAAGACTAATCTGTTTGCTAGGAAAAATAGGAAAAAAAACATAGAATTCTTAATGTTAACCCTAGAGTAACCTCAAACACATCTCCAGGAGAAAAGCAAAGAAAAAGCAAAAAGGAAAACCAATCAAAACATAACTACACCCTACCCAAATGAGATGAGAAAGAGAAAAGTGAATGCACTGCCTGAAACAACACACAGATGACAAATTACAAAAAAGGCAATAAATAACTATATATCAATAATCACCCTAAACGTTAATAGATTGAACTCACCAATCAAATGACACAGAATGGGTGAATGGATTAAAAAGCATAACCCAACCTTCTGCTGCATTCAAGAAACTCACCTTCTTAACGATACAGTCTCAGTGTCCATGGTTAGAAGACAGTCCTACAGTGGAATGGTAACCACAAAAAAGTCAGGTAAAACAGACTTCCTATCAAAAAAACATAACAAAAGACAGAGACGGACATTATACAATGATTAAGGGGTCAATCTGGCAAGAAAAGAAAATGTTTATTAAAGTATATGTACCAAAAGTAGCATCAAAATATATTAAGTTAGTATTATTAGAATTTATAGAGACATCGACAGCAATACAATAATAGGAGGAAATTTCAACACCCACTTACAACAATGGACAGCAATACAATAATAGGAGGAAATTTCAACACCCACTTACAACAATGGACAGGTCAACCACGCAGAATATCAACAGGGAAACAGCAGCTTTAAATGACCATTTGGAACAGTAAGTTCCAAACAGTTCATCCAATGACTACAGATTTCACTTTCTTCTCAAGTGTGCATGGAACATTCTCAAGGATAGATCATATATTGGGACACAAAGCACATCTCAACAAAATTACAAATATTGAAATCATACCAACCATCTTCTTTGACCAAAATCACTTAAAACTAGAAATTAATCACAAAATGCTGGAAGACCCCAAATCAATTGAAAACTAAACAAAATGCTTCTGGCTGACTCTTAGGTAAAAGGAAATCAAAGAAGAACTTTAAAAAATACTTAGAGACCAATGAGAATGAAGACAGAAGCTACCAGAATCTACGCGATGCAGCAAAAACAGTAGTGAGAGGGAAATTTGTTGCAATCCAGGCCTACCTCAGGAAAAAAGAATAATCTCAAATAAACAACCTAGCCATACACTTAAAGCAAATAGAGAACAAAGAACAATTAAAGCCAAAAATCAGCAGAAGAAAGGAAATAATAAAAATTTGAGCAGAAACAAATGAAATAGAAAACAAAAAGACAATCCAAAAGATCAATGAAATTAAGAGTTGGTTCTTTGACTATATTGTCAGAAAACTACTAGAAGTTATCAATGAATATTGTAAAGTAGCCGGCTACAAAGCCAATGAATAAAAATCTGTGGTATTTTTATACTCAAACAGCAAACTAGAAGAAAACAAAATCAAGAAAACCACACCGTTTAAAAAAGAAGTACAAAAGAATCAATTATCTTGGAATATACTTAGCAAAGGAGGTGACAGTCTTGTACAATGAAAACTACAAGTCCTTCTTAAAAGAAATAGAGGAGCGACCACTTTCGGCCAAGATGGTGACCTGGTAGGAGGGAGATTCATGTCCTCCCCACAGAGCAAGTAGAAATTCACCTATTTTCCAGGAACAAACAAGAAAGAAAATCAGTCAGAGAGGCTACAGAGACACAGCAGCAATCATAACAACAAAGGGTAGGTGAAAACGTCTGGGTTCAGAGCTATACTGCAGACTCAGACTCAGGATTCTGGCCATGGTGGAGTGGGGTGGGGGGCAGAACTTTGGGAAGAACCAGCCCTCCCAGGAATCTCTAAAGCAGCAGAGAACCCACCCAGCAGGACCAGGACACAGAGCCTGGGGAGAGGGTCTAGGCTCAGGGCAGAAGTACCAGCGCCCTGGTGGTTTGAACAGGAGGCCTGGTGAGAATAGTATGCTGGGTGCTGCCAAAACTGGAAGGCAGCCCACACCCCCAACTCCCTCCTACCATATTACCACCATATTGCTGCAGGACCTGCCCACCGGAAATCCCACCCCCAGGCTTATAGGAAGAAGAGAGTCTCCCAGAGGGAGAGTCAGTGCTACCCACGATCGCCACCTTATGCATGTAGGTGAAACTACAGCCTGATTGCCAAGTGTGGGCCAAAAGCAAGGTGGTTATTGCAATTGGGAGACGGGATGCTGGGGGAAGGCACGTAAATTACAACCCCATAGAATGAACTTTCAGGCAACAACAGAGGGTCCACAGAAGAACTTCAACAAATCCAACTAGTGATGACGCCACACAACTCAAGAAATCCCAGTATCCAAACCAAGAACCAGGCTTACTCAGTGCAAGTCAATACCCTACACAAGGCCATCACTACAGGGAAACCTAATCCACAAATACATAAACAGAATGTCAAGCAGAGCAAAGACAGAGAAAAATACATGAAATGATAGAGCCTATCCAAAACCCAGGGGAAAATCTATGTACAACAGATGTCTGCAAACTGCCTGAGGATGAATTCAGAGCAACAGTGATAAACAGACTCATGGAAATAGAGGAAGAAAAAGAGAACAATAGAGGAAGAAAAATAGAACAAGAGAGAAGACATGAAGCAGTTCAAAACAGATGTCAAAGAAATAAGGAACACAATAGCTGACCTAAAGAATTCAACAGACAGACCCAAGAATGGAATGGACCAAGCCCCCAACAGAATCAGTGAGCTAGAAGAGAGGGCAGAGGAATGCACTCAAGCAAACCAGCAAAGAGAGAAAAGAATGCAAAGAAATGAAGATAGCATTCAAGACCTGTGGGATTAACATCAAAAGAAACAGCGTTCACATTTTAGGAGAAGGAGAAGAGAGAGAAAGGCGGGCAGAAATTGTATTTAAGGAAGTAATAGCTGAGGACTTTCCTAACCTGAAGAATGAAGCAAGCCTCCAGACCCAGGAATCTCAAAGAGTCCCTAATAAAAGAAACCTAAGCCGACCTACACCAAAGCACATTATCATTAAAATGTCAAAAATACAAGATAAAATTAAAATCTTAAACACATCCAGAGAAAAATGAGTCACATACAAAGGAATCCCCATATGATTGTCAGGGGATTTCTCAACTGAAACTCTACAGACCAGGAGGGAATAGTATGTATTCAAAAGACTGAAAGAAAATAATTTTTAACCTAGGATATACCACCTGTGAGATTATCATTCAGAACTGAAGGAATGATAAAAAAAAGGCTTTCCAATAAACAAAATTAGAGTTCATCACCACAAAACCAGTGCTACAAAAAAAATACTAAAAGATGCTATATAAAATGCAAAGACACCTCACTTTAAAAAAAAACTCAGGTCTAGTTGGCCTATTCATCTATATTCATTAAAGATATTGGTGTGTAATTTTCTTTCTTGGTGACATCTTTGTCAGCTTTTGGTATCAGTGTGATGTTGGACTCATGGTGTGGGTTGAGGGGGTTCCCTCTTCTTCAATGTTTTGGAAGAGTTTGGGTAGAATGGGTATTAACTCTTTTCTGAAGGTTTGGTGAAACTTATTGGAAAAGACATCTGGTCCTGGGCATTTGTTTTTAGGGAGACTTTTGATCACCTCTTCAATTTCTTTGCTTATGATTGTTCTATGGGGCCTATTTAAGAACTTGGCATATATTATCTCATTTAAAATAAGCCTATGATGTAAATTTTATGATTCCCATTTTATAGATGAGAAAACCCAAGCTATGAAATCTGCCTAAACCTCTACAGTATATAAGAGTCTGAGCAAAGGTGCAAATTTATCTCCTATGCCCAAACCCTGTGTGCTTAATATTTCATCCTCTTTAGTTTTATTGTTACTGATATTGTTTTATTTGGAAAGACAACACTATCCAAAATCTTTGAATTTTACTTTCATCATGCTGAGTTTTTCTTTTTAGTTACCTTATTCTTCTTGATATTCCAATTTTTAACTTTTCTAAATTAAGGAATTGTGACTCAAACTACATTATGAATTTTTATATGTTCTACTGTATTCATTTTAAAGTTTTCTTGTTTTGGAAATATCCAATATATTTTACTCTTCTATGTTTCTTTTGAGACAAGTGATATGATAAATTATGTTCTTTTCTTGACCTGAAAAAAAAAATCAAAACAAAAAATAAAATAGGAAGTGGCAAAGGAAACTAGAACTCTGGTGATAGGCTTGGTGTGAAATACACACAGACTGAGGTGTGAATTCAATATCCTAAAAAATACAGCAGTGTTCAATAATAAAACAAATATATAGTATATAATATATAAAGACATTTGTATAACAATGCTATAATGAACATGTATACATTCACCTATTGTTCAATTTCACCTGTTTCAAAATGTATGTAAATATTAAGAAAACATAAAAAATTAAAAAAAGAAATTTAAAAAAAGAAATAGAGGAGGGTACAAAGAGATGGAAAGACATCCCAATCATGGATGGGAAAATCAACATTAAAATAATCATCTTACCTAAAGCAATAGCAAATTTAATACAATCCCCATTAAAATCCCATGGGCTTATTTCCTGGAAATAGAACAAAAAATCTTAAGATTTGTATGAAACAACTGAAGACTCCAAATAACCAAAACAATTATGAGAAAAAAGAAGGAATCTGGAGGGATCACACTTCCAGACATTGAACTATACTATAAAGCAACAGTGATCAAAACAGTATGGTACTGAACTAATAACAGAGGCACAGACCAGTGGAATGGAACTGAATCACCAGAAACTGAACCACTCACATACACTCAGTTAATCTATGACAAAGGAGCCAAAAGCATATGATAGGAAAGTCTCCTCAATAAACGGTGTTGGGAAAAATGGGCAGTCACATGCAAAATAATGAAGCTAGAACTTCTTTAACACCAGTCACAAAAATTAACTCAAAATGGACTAGAGACTTGGACATGAGACCGGAATCCATAAAGTTCTTGGAAGACAACATAGGAAAGACATTCCATGACATCAGTCTTACAGAAGTCTTTGGGACTCAACTCCAGCATCAAGGGAAACCAAAAGAAAAATAAACAAGCTTGACTACATCAAAATAAAAAGCCTCTTCACAGTGAAAGAAAACATCACCAAAACGAAAAAGATAACCTACTAACTAGGAGAAGATATTTGCATTCCATATTTCTGATAAGGGTTTAATATACAAAATATACAAAGAACTCCTAAAACAAATAGCAGAAAAACAGGACATCCAATCAAAAAATGGGGGATGGCATTGGAGAGATATTTTTCCGAAGAGGATATACAGATGCCCAACATGCACATGGAAAGATGTCCTTACCCAGTGGCTGGTAGGGAAATGCAAGTCAAAACACCAAGGAGACAGTACCTTACACCTGAGTGATTGGCTATTATCTAAAAGTCTGGAAACAAGAAGTGTTGGCGAGGATATAGAGAAATGGGAATACTTTTACACTGTTGGTGGGAGTGCAAATTGGTGCAACCCTTTTGGAAAACAGTATGGAGATTCCTCAAAAAGTTGAAGATGGAAATCCCATATGATCCCACCATCCCATTTCTGGGTATATACCCCCAAACAGTAATTCACATAGATCTAATCACCCCCATGTTTATTGTCATCCTATTTACAATAGCTAAGAACTGGAAACTACCTAAGTGCTCAATGTCAGATGAATGGATCAAGAAGATATGGTGCATATACACGATGGAATACTACACAACGCTTAAAAGAAAACCTGTCATTTGAATCAACATGGATGGATAGAGGGGATCAGGCTAAGTGAAAAAAAAATATATACCAGATGACCTCACCCATAGGTGGAATGTGAACAGACAAAACAAAGGATCAGATGAAACAAAACCAACTCTTGGACACTTGCAATAGAACTGAGGTTATCACTAGGGAATAAGATAGGGGACGGGGGAGGACAAGTGGTGGCAGAGCCCACTGAACGATGGTGAAGACCACTTAGTGATTTGGTGGAGAGCAGGGTGTGTTGACATATATCTTAGTTATGGGTAAACTGCACATATGAAAAACCGACATATGAGTTTCATTTGTAAAACAAAACTACTGCAAAAAAAATTGGGTGCAGAATAAAACTGAATAAGCAATTTAAAAATTTTATTCACCTCTATTAAATTTTAATTTTTTTGGAAGTTCTCTGAGAAGTCTATTTTATTTCTTCAATAATTTCCCCCGTATCTTTATTCTCAGTTCTCCCGCACAAAGACTATACACATTAATATATTGAGAAGCTGACCCTGGGAGCCAAGACTGCCATTAAAAAGCATGGAACAGGCGTGCCCTGGTAGAGTAGTGTTTGGTCATCCAACCAGGAAGAGTACAGGTCACATATATCTCAGTGATATACATTCATGTCCCTCGTTCAGGGGGAGCAACCAATGTGAACAACTAAATAAAAATGAAATGCTTCTTCCTGTTCGCTCTTCTTGCCTGCCTTACTCACCTTCATTTCTGCCTGCACCTTTCCTTACAAAAAAAAAAAAAAAAAGAGGGAGGGAACTCTGCTAATTTCAGTATGTCAAGTCCTGCCCCTACACTATTTGATAGGGACTTAGCAGCTCTGAGCACTTATTTGATGGTGTAGCAGTTGGAAACTCTGATTCCCACTGGGTAAGAAGACATGGTCCTATGACAGACGGGGAGATGTATCAGGTTTACCCATCTCAGAACAAGAGGTGTCTTCTATGTCTCTACCCTCTCCAACATAGGTCAGTACAATCTATTCATGGATGGGAAATATGATCTCTTTTGAGCAAGCGAGTATTGTTAATTACTCATTTTTATCAAGAAAAACAGGTAACATATCTTGCGCTTCAATAAGGACTTTTTGTGTCCCTGGTGCTCATCTCCTCTTCGTATTTTTTCAAGCCAGGGCTTAATTTTTAATAATTCAGTAATGAATCTTGTTTAATCTCTCTTAATCCTCTTGCCCAATTCTCTTACATTAAGAGATTAAATAAAGAAGAGATATGACCAAACAATGACTCACTCCTCTTTCAGTGCTGATCCCCAAAGTGAATGAAACACGCAAGTCTAAACTGAGAAATAAATCATCTGAATCTCAGTGTATGTACTCTAACTTCCCCCTTTCTTTCATGACACAGACATACTGAAAAAGTTTGCAAATTCTATTGACCACTGTACCTTCTACAACATGTTCTCTGAAGAAGCGGACGTTACTATTCACTGTCACAGGCTATTTGCTTTGAGCTATTTCTCTGATGGTGAGAATGGGGCCAGCTGAGCCACCCACACACTCATCCCATCCCCTAAGAACCCCAGAGATTCATTCACTTAGTGAATTGCCAGGACTGTGAACTATGGAGTGGGACCCCGGACGGATGATTCCAGCCCTTTTGCGGCCCAGGGCAGTAGTGTGCTGAAGAGACCAAAAGAAGAGGTTGAGTTTCACATTAGTTGAATGGAAACTGATCAGGTCAGTTTAGTCTATAGAACCCAGAAAAAGTGTCCTGTCACCTTCACCAGCTTTTTGCTGCTCTCATATACTTCCTGTTTCAGTGTGAAGTGTGTCATGAAGAGGGGTGGGGCTGGAAGGGTCCCTGCTCCGGGGTCACCTGTGTTTTCCTCCTTCTGAATTAAACCTGGAAGGCTCCCCTTTTCCATGGCATTCTTATAACCATCAGCCTTGTGTGGGGGAGTATAAAGTAGGAGCCTCCTATATGCCATGATTTAGGAGTGCCACAAAGCCTCCTCCCCCAGGAGACCTGCCACATGGCTTAGCGTTTCTATAGGCCACCCTCCGTTGAAACAAGGCATTGACTACAGCTACTAAAAAGCAAATGAGTTATGGATGGGCTAACACATAAATCTATTCTCTGCCATTAACACCTTATCAAATCAGTCCACCAGACTTGTCCATTAAGGCATTGGAACTCTGAAAGTAACACTCTGAAATGAGTAGTTTTACTGTAAACTGAGCTCCAAATGTTCAAATTCAGGATCCTGTGTATTTCTGCCAATGATAACACCAGTCACCATTTTTGAGACTTTGTGCAAAAAATATCAAAATCTGGTGATATCAAACATGAAACAGTCCACGGTAAATTCCAAGGCTGCATCCTTCAGAATGTAAGAAGCAAAAGACAAACCAAAACTGGGGGGGAAATGTGTAAACCAAGATAGGGGGGCCTCTCAATGATCAAAATCAGGAGAGGGAAGTGAGACAGAATATAAAGTATGCAGGGTAGCAGATTATCTCATATAGAAGTTCATGCCTTTGGTCCTGCTTGCTCCCTGACACACACACACACTCATTCACCTCCAATCCCCCAGCAGGCCTGGCTTTTCGAATTTACTTTTCTATGGGTCAGTGGTTGGCAAACTGCTCTATGAAATACAGGTATGAATCTAGTTTGTCCTACCCCTCACATGGTAAGTCAAACAGACAGCCTTTGTCCCAGCAAGGGTGGAGGATGGCACTTGGCAGAGTAAGTTCAAAACAGGAGACTATCAGCCAGCCCATTTGGCCTCACAATCATATCATATCCTCCAATCTAGCTTTGTAATGAAGTTGATATCTGAAACTCCAAATGCATTTTTTAAATAAACTGAAAGGAATATCTCAGAAGAACCCTAATCGTTCAAACAAAAGAAGCGGCACATCTTCTGCACTGTGCCACCCTGCATCGAGAGTGACTTTCAGTTCTATCTACCAGTTTTTGGAGATCATTACTTGAGGAAGAGTTCACCAGGGTATTTCTGACTCAACTTTACCGATAGCTTTCCCAGCTGGGAGGCTACTCGTGCGCATGTATGTGAGCGGGGCCCACGGTTATGGAATCTCCAGTTCTCGTGCAGCGGTGCCAAACGAAAACCAAATACAAGCCTTGGGAGAAGGAAAGGGGTTCATTTATTTTCTGCAGAAAATGGAGACAGGAGATCTTACTCTCAAATCCTCAGTCTGACTGAGTGAAAGCAAGCGGGGCTTTTTAAGGGGGAGTCCGAGCTTGGGAGCTGCGTGGTAAGGGAGCATCCTCCTGACAGGTGTCCGGCTGCTCATCTCCAACTTCAGTCTCAGCAACGCAACTCAGGACCCAGATCCAGGAGACCGCTGACCTGTGCTGTGTGAGGGATCGCCTTGGTCGGTGCTTAATTTCTCCACACTTGAGACACCCATGTGCCAACCCAAGTCAATCACCTATAAGGTGTTTTTGAGACTGGGCAAGGGGTAACAGAAAACAGCAGAATATTAACCCCTAACGGGGGGAAGGGGGAAGAGGTACATTCTTCGTGGCTACAAAAACTTTATGAGCAGGCTGTGATTCCACCCCTATTCTTCTGCCTCTCAAGAAATGGTAGCTTCTACACACCCAGAACAGTCAGTAGATGAGACCTTGACCCCTAGACCTAAATGCTTCTGTGTCAGACACAGGGAAGGATACTGAGTTTACAAAAATGAAAGAAAATTCACAAATTCTTTGGATGATCTCATAAATAAGTCTTGTCAATGACTATTACATCTCTGCTAAGTTCTAGGATGGAGATATAATACAAAGGGTTGTGGGCACATGAAGGAGGAGATGTTTGATTCTATCTAGGGGATAAGGACTTCCAAGAGTAAACATATACATTTTGCCCAATTATAGTGACCTAAGCAGTGAAAACATCTATTATCTCATAACAAGAAGTATGGAGGAAGGGGATGCAGGGTTGGTCTGTGTGCCATTTTGTTCTTACAGACGCCTTTCATTCTGGAGATAGAAGTCTTCATTTTACTCTAAATCCCCACTGTAGATTTAATATGAATATTCCATGCTTATATTCATCATTTCTAATTCAGTAGTTCTGGATTTCTCCAGTGAATAAAATATATTACAAGGAGTCCTTTTTTAATAACTCACTCAGACCAAACATGTTTCTTTTATTTATGCTCCACGCATGAAGCAATATCTTTCCGTTCTGCAGTGGTGACTGAATACCCCTGGTTTCTCAAGCTTTGGTGAGTGTGCCTTTATAACAATCACTTTAGAGAACTGGGATAATTTCTCTCCCACTCTAATAAAATTGCCAAACTAGGTCAACTCCAGTCGTCTCTGAAACATTTTAAGAAGAAAAAGCAAGGCAGCAATTTCTTCAAATTGCATTTATTTGTTTGATGACACAAGAGCCATCCTCATGTGTTTTAGAAGCTGTGAGAAATAAAGGACGCTGTGCAAGCTAAAGGTATGAAGAAAAGCAGATGATGCCTGCTGGAGAGGTGCAATGTACCACCTGAGACCATATGTGGCATATTCTGAACACAGAACACAGAAATGAAACACTTCCCTATGATTCCACCTTCCAGTAACATCAGTATTTTGCCAGTCTTCCTTCTAGACAGAGTGGGCTTTTGCTGTTATTGGTGTTGTTTTTGCCATCCCTTGTCCTGTGTCTCTGGTCACCTAAGCCACAAAGGAGTGTTTTTTACAGATGTTTTTGTTTTCTCATGTTTTTCCTCCTCTCCAGCACCCAGTCTCCAACCCGGGTCTCTGGCAATCAGCACCTGCCTGGTAGCTGCCTGAGTCACAGAGGGTGTGTTCTAGATATATTGTCTTCTTTTTTAATGATATTATAATGGATAATTGCTTTATAAAATCTTTCACTTAACAGTTATAAGTATTTTAAATAATTAAATATTCTTGAAAGTATCATTCTCAGTGGCATCATATTTATTTCATTTATAGTATTTTTTCATGTCAGCCACTACCCTAAACTTGTGAAAAAGAAGTAACTCATGTAATCTTGCACAGAAATCTTTGTTTGCCTCTCTGAACACCTCTACCCTTTTGCACCCTGCTTTGGGCCCCCAAAGACTGACTTATCAGTCTGACCGATTCATCAAGGAGCTTCTGTGATCTCTCACATCCCTAGGCCGGGATGAGCTGTGGCAGATTGGATTATCGTTCCCAGCAGGACTCTCTCTCTGTGCTAGGATTTACCATGTTTGACTTCCAGTAGAATATATGGAATAAAATATATCTCTATTTCTTTCATTTTTAAGGAAAGATGCAGGCAGGAATGCAAGCGAATAGGCAGGTAGGTTGGAAGAGAGAGGAAGAAGCAGCACTTAATTTTGTTTTTCATTTAGTTGTTCACATTGATTGGTCCCCACCCGCTTCCCACTGGACCCAGATGAGAACTCAGATCCCTGGGACATACCGGGACTGCACTCATCTGGAGGCTGCGAACGACACCACTACTCCACCAGAGTGCACCTACTCCATTTGGTTTAGACTCAGTCATGTGACATGTCTTGGCCAATGGAATGCTTGCAGATTTAACATGTGCAGGGGCCTGAAATAGGCTTGCCTGTTTGATCTGGCCTCTTGGACTGATGGTCCAAAAATAATAGACCCAGGAAGTTAAACTGAACCCAACCAACCCAAAGTCCGAAGCAGAGCTGCAGCAGTCAACCTGGGAGTGAGAAAAACAAATGTTTGCAGTGGCGGTCACTGAGATATGGGGTTGTTTGCATGCACCATTATTGCAGCAGTGGCAGACTGATCACAGATGGGAAGGAGCATGGAGAGCAAGGGTGAGGTTTTGTGAAGTCGCTGCATTTTCATCAAAGCACACAGCTCCTCTGAGCTTGCTCTCTCTGTCTCTCTGTCTCTGTCTCTCTGTCTCTGTCTCTCTCTCTCTCTCTCTCTCTCTCTCTCTCGCCCTCCTCCTCCCCCAACTGCTTCCTCTAACCATCTAGTGTTACTAAAGATATCCCTAAACCTTATCCATTCTTCTGCCAAGAGTCTCTTTATTAAACACTCTTCAAATTACCCAAATTTGACTGTGTCATCTGTTTCCTGTGTGAACATTAACTGATGAAAGTCCTCATAACATTCCTATGAAGTAGTTATTATTGCTGTCCACATTGTACTAATGAAATTGAGACTTGGAGAACTTGTACCAGGTCACTCAGCAAGTGGAAGAGATGAGATTTGAACTCAGGCTAGATTCACACTGACTTCACTATTGCACTATAGATCCATCTAATAAGCCTGTCGTTATGTATCTATTGTTAGACTTTCAGATGATTTTATGTTTATTGTCAGAGTTTTTTATTTGTTCTTTTCTGTTATAAATAATGTTGTGATGGATAATCTCTGTATAAATATATGCTCATATTCAGATTTTAAAAATTCTTAAAATGGCGTGCCTGGTGTAGTAGCGGTTACCTCCAAAGGAAGTAGGTCACACACCCCTGGGTTCAAGTCCGGGGCCCAGGGGGGAATGATCAGTGTGAACAATTAAATGAAACAAATATATAAATAAATAAAATGCTTCTTCCTCCTTTCTCTTCCTGCCTGCTTACCTGCTATAGCCTTCATTCCTGCCTGCAACTTCAAAAAAAAAATTTTTTAATGAAATGGTTGGATTAAAGAGTATGAACTTCTCTATTCCCCAACCCTTTCTTTTAAAATGTTGTTACCTTTCGCCTATAAAAACGATCAAATTCAAAAACAAAATTCAAGTGTTTCGGTCACATTTATCGTAGAACACAAATACGCCTAAAATTCCAGACCTTCAAACAAAACATTGACCCAGGGTCTGTTAAGTCTTCTTTCATAACAATTAATAGTAATTATTAACTTTTATTATTAGAAGACCAATAAATATGTACTGTAGAAATGCAGAAAAGTAAAAGAAAAAGTAAAAAATAATTTTAATACAGAATTCGTGCTTTTTGCATGTTGCCTGTAAATAGTCATAGGGTCACTAGAACTAGACATTTGTTTCTTCCTCTTTAATAACAACAAATAATGTTCCCGCTGATAATACTTTCAAAGAGATATTTGCACATCTTTCTGATTATTTCTTTAAAACTAGTGTTTCTGGATGTGGAATTGCTGGGTCAAAATGAATGCACGTGGATAAGACTTTTGATTTACATAAAAACTCGCCTTACAGAAAGGTCGCCAATTTACTTATTACTGTTTAAAATTTTGTTGTTAATATTAACAACAAACTAAGTATAAAAAAGGGGAACAAAGGATCTTTTTGGCTTTCATTTACTTTCATTTCATTTCAAGATATAATTTTTTCATAATTTTTGTTATTTGTACTTCTTTGGCAAATTTTGTACTTTGCCACATTTCTATTATTATGTTTACCTTTATTCTCATGATTTATAAGAATTTTTTCAAATTGTCAATGCATTCTGTGGCTTAGCAGCAGAGACTGCTGGGGTGTAAACCACATAAGCCCAAGGACCCAAGTTCTCAACCCGCGGCCTGTGGGTGGGGAATAAAATAAATAAGAAAATAAATAAAAATGTTTCTTCCTCCTTTCCTCTTGCTTCTTTTCTCTCTTAAAAAAATAAATAACTGTCATATATGCAGCAAAGGTTTTTCCCAACTTATCATTTCTATTATTTCTACTATTCTATTTATATTATACATATTTATATATTTTATATATATATTCCTCTACCCCGAGGAAGAGAGGCAGGCAAGAATGGAGGCAATTAGACAGGAAGAGAGAGAAGGAAGCATTTTTCTTTATTCATTTATTTATTGGTTATTCCTGTAGAACAATATTGAATTCATCTATTTTAAAACAAGATATTCTGTGGTCCATGTATGGAAGCCCTTTGGATCTCAAAGAACAATTTATGTTTTCTTCCCCAAAGTCCTGTATAATTATTTAAAGTGATGGAGGACATAGGAGCTGAAGCTTCATGGCAGATATTTTCACATTCTTGTGAGTTCCTATTAGAAATTTAAAAGAACCAAAAGATTGATTTTAGTTAATCACTTAATACCTGGAAAATTTCACAGAATTCTTCTCAGCCTCAGTCTTCTCAAGTGAACTAATAACCACAGTGTCTTCCTACTTTTGCTTTGCTCTAGGATCTTCCAAGTACTGCAGTAGGAAGCACCGTGTTAATACAAGTGGTTATTATTTTGTCAATATACAGCTAAAAATGAGGATGCATCCAGCAGGAATTTCACAGCTTAAAACAATCCAAACTCTGGTGGAGCAGCGATTGTGTCAATCGCCTCTGAGGCGCAAAGGCCACATGCTCCTGCGTTCAAGTCCTGGGTTCAGAGTGGGAAACAACCAGTGTGAACAATTAAACAAAAAATTAAAATGCTTCTTCCTCCTCTCTCTGCCTGCCTATCTACTCACCTCCATTCCTGCCTGCACCTTTTCTTAAAAAAAAAAAAAAAAAAAAAAATCACACATACACACAAAACAATCCAACCCATCAAGAAATGACTGAGTATCCGCAATCTCACTAACTTGCCTGTGGTTTTTCTGGATGAGGGAAATCATGCTAAAACCAGGAAAGTCCCAGGTAAACCAGAATGCATGGGTCATCCTAGCCTGAAGCCTCCCCTTCAAATTCAAAAATGCTGTGATTCCAGAGCTCCATACATACAAGAGAACAGGCCTGTGTCCATAGGGTATTTTCAGCCTAATCACAGAGATGTAGTGAACACATATGAAATGATGCAGAATTGTTCTATGAAGGCTGGTGGTGCAAGAGAGCTTACACAAGGGGAAGTTTGGTTGGGACTGGATACTATAGTGGAAGTGTCTGAACTAGACTTATTACCCAAAAGAGTCTGTGTGGGATGCGATTCCACATGGAGGATGATAAGGAAATAAGAATCAGAGTGCTGTTGCAAGGAAGAGATGTTTAGCATTCAGCCTTTAGAGAAACTCAGTGGACACAAGTTCAGTGCACCTGGTAACAGAGAATGGGAACACATGGACCACCTACCTAGGGTCTCTCACTCTAGAGTTCGAAGAGTGAGCAAGACGTGCCCTGGTGGAGCAGCAGTTAGGTCAATCATCTCCAAAGGAACGCAGGCCACATAACCCTGGGTTTGAGTCCTGGATTGGTGGGGGTGGGGGGAACAACCAATGTGAACAACAAAATAAAAATAAAATAAAATAAATGCTTTTTCCTCCTCTCTTCCTGCCTGCCTACTCACCTTCATTACTGCCTATACCTTGTCTTAAAAAAAAAAAAAAAAAAAATGAGCAATTTGAAAAACCACTTGAGTTTCTCTCCTTAAACACTAAATAAAAAGATATGAAATTTATACAAGCAATATATTTCTCTTTTTACCCTTTGGCTTCCAGAGTTTTAGTGCTAAGTTTAGTGCTTAAGACAACCTCAAAACTAGTTCCCGTTTACTCCTTCCACTTCCTTTAATCAGGCATTGTACTTTCATATCCTGAAATATCTCAGCTTGCATTGCCTCAAAATAAATTACTACCCAAAAGATACAGTTTGGAAAAAAATAACATACAATGAAAAAATGTAAAGATGAAAGTTATAAGTTCTGATAGTTCCTCCTAGATATAGTCATTGTTCATGTTTTAGTCTACACACACACACACACACACACACACACACACACACACACACACACCCTGCTGATTATTTCTTTCTGGATATTATACTAGATGTGCTTTATAACCGGTTCTTTTTAACTCAATAATACTTCATGAAGATTTTTCCATTTCAGTGAATTCTTTCTGGCATGTCCTGGTAGATTAGTGGTCAAGTCAATTGTCTCTAAAGGAGCACAGGCCATATATCCCTGGGTTCAAGTCTCAGGTCCAGGGAGGAAACAACCAGTGTGAATAACTAAGTGAAAAATGCTTCTTCCTGCTGACCTGCCTGCTCACCTTCATTCCTGCCTGCCTCTTCCTTTAAAATAAATTCCTTCTATGTCAGTACTCTTAGCTGTTAAATATTGTTTTTAGGGCATGTACTAATTTGTTTAACTAGTCTCCTATAAGAATAGAGTCACTGGCACGCCCTGATGGAGTAGTGATTAGATCAGTTAATTCCAAAGGAGCCCAGGATACATAACCCTGTTTTCTAATTCCAGGTCCAGGAGTAAACGATCAGTGAAAACAACTAAATAAAATAAAATAAAATGCTTCTTCCTCCTCTTGTCTCCTGTCTCTCTGCCCCCTCACCTTCGTTCCTGACTGTACTTTTCCATTAAAAAAAAAAAAAAAGGCATTGAGGAGCACCCTGATGGCTTAGCAGTTAAGTCCACCACCTCTAGCTAGTGTAGTCCACATACGTCACAAGGACCCAGATTTGTGACCCAGGGCCAGGGACAAAGATGAACAAAATAAAATAAATAAAATGCTTTTTCCTTCACTCCTCCTGCCTGCCTGCCTCTTTGCTCCCTTTCATTCATGCCTGCACCTTTCCTTGGAAAAAAAAAGGCATCGAGGTTTTTCTAGACCTTATTTTGCTCTAAATTATGCAATTTTCTTGTCATTTACTTGAGTAAAGTCCTAGAATTTAAATCACTGGAAAAGTCTTAAGTACATTTTATACAATACCTTTTAGAGGTTAAGAAGCAAGTTCTGGGAATAGATTGCCTGGTTCAAGTCCTCTATTTTTGCAGCTCTGTGGTCGTGGGTCTGTTCTTTAATACCTTTAACCCTTGTTTTTCATCTGAAAATAAAGACAATTGAATCTGATGCATAAGATTGCTGTGAGGATATATGTGAGATAATGTATGTGAAGCACGTAACACAAAGAATTATATATATACACATACATACACATATATATGCCTATGTATAATAGGCATATATATAATGCCTCACATATAATTGTATTGCTAAAATGATCTCCATAAAGTGTATCAATTTTTATTGATAAAAAGATCAAGTCCTTTGAAGGAGCTTATACAATTAACTCATATGAAAGTTTAAAAGTAGCCGTATGAACCATTCCTTTGTCAGCCTGAAGACAGGGCCAGTCTCTACCAGAGCAGTTTCTGCAAGGAGCACAGGCAGACTAGCCATGTTTTAATCCAGTCCCCCTAGCGGCCGCAAAACTGAATTTTCAAGATAACGAAACTAACTCCTGTTCTTTCAAGGTTAATTCACAAAAAGGCAATAACTCAAGCTTAGGTTTTGAGTTTGTTTTTTTGTTTTTTTAAGAAAATATAAAATGACCCAAGTAACACTCCTCAGATTCATCTTAGATCTCTGATTTAAAACTTGCTAGCCTCTTTCCTGGATAACTGTAGTTTGCAACCTGGGAAAAAGGATACAAATTCTGTCAAAACGGTGGTGCTCAGTTTTGATCAAACGTTGGTACCCTGAAAAATAGAGATGCTTCCAATAATCTGATTTAATCAGAAGGTAGTGTGACTGAGCAGCAGGAGGAAATTCTAATACTCAGTTGAGGCTGAGAACCACTGAGCTAAAGAAAGTTGGCAAGAATGCCCTCAAACTCATTTTAACCTCTTTTCCATTCATTCCTCAGACAGGTTAAGAAGTTGCCTCCCCTCTCACCTCTTCCTTTACTGTTAGGAGGCTTCCAGAGAGAATAAACTGCAAACCTGAATAATTCTCCTGGGTCCAGCTACTATGTGCCCTGCCCAGCTAGAAATAAAACGTGAAGACAAATGCAAGTCACATACATAATTTAAAAAATTCAAAAGGGAAAAAGAGGTGAAATCCATTTTGATAATATATTTTATTCATCCAAAACAACAGCATTCAATTTGTAACATAAAGCATTATTAACGAGCTAGTCTACATTCTTTTTTTTTTTTTTTCCTTATGCTGTCTTCGAATGCTGTGTATTTTATACTCACAGGGTTTATCAATCCAAATCAGCCACATTATAAGTGCTCAATAGTCTGAAGTCGCTAGTGACTACTTTATTGGACAGCATGGGGTTTAATGCAAATTAAGTAACCTCTCTCGGGCTCATTCTCCCTTAAAATGGAGAGATAGTAATATTGCTCCTTGGCGTCATTATTGCCAGGATCAATGAAATACCTATTACTATGCTGGGTGGTTCATGAGCTCTCAGCAATGTTTAGTTTCTTTTGTCTTAAGGAGAAGAGACACACTAAGTCAGGTGGTAAATGGAATGACTCCTCTTTTTCCTCTAACAAAAGGGTTTTCAACATGTTCCCATTTGCTAAACATCAAAAGCTCATGCTTTCTTTCTGTGATATTTTTTAATTTCAAAATACCATAAAAAATTCAATACCATGATTAAATATAAAAGGAATTACATAATGCATTGCTTTGTTATCACTCTGCCTACCTGCCTCCCAAAGCATCTACCCCCATTTCCTGCTCTAAAACATCTTTCTCATATCAAGACTGCTGTCTTAATACCAGAAGAGACTTTCATTCATTTATTAGGATTTTTAAATTACAATATGTTCTATCATTACAAAATATGATACATGCCTCTAAACAAAAAATCAGAAAAATATAAAAAAGAAGAAAGAAGAAAATTGAGCGACCAGATTCCCACCATCCTATGACAAGCACCCTAACACTTGGGGTGTATCTCACAATGGTTCTTTCCAAATCTAGCTGTTCATCAGAATCACCTGGGTGTTTTAAGATAGCCTAGACTAAGCCCCACCTGCAGAGTCTGGGATTTTATTGGTCTGGGTGTCACCTGGGTATCTATGCCACTGTGGGAAAGAGTAAGTTCCCCAAACTGAAAAGGTAAGTTGAGTCTAAAGAATGAAGCAGGCTTGTCCATGAGATATAATAGTAATTTATTGGGGTAACTTACATACAGGAGTCCTTAATACCAGAGGTGGTGGATAGGGCTTCAGTTTAGGTAAGATTCCGTATACCCGAAAAAAACTAAGAGGTCTTCTTATATTTCTCTCAGGTATGTATCTTATCATTTAACTAAAAGATTAAAAGTACTGACTACAATATCCTGGAGCTATGCCCCAGCATCTTTGCTCTCCTAAAGATATCTTAGGAGATGAGTGGGTCAGAGGTTCCAGGAACTAGTTTTGATGAAATATCTGGAAGAGGGCAGTCAGCTGTCAGGGGCCTAAGTTGCCCCGTCCCAGTCACTTTGGATCATACCAAATCAGGATATTTTTTAAAGTAAGTTAGATTTCAGAATAATATAAATTTAGATATGCACTTCACTCTTCATCAAACATATGATAACATATCATGCCCACCACCAAATTTCTAATAGTCCTCCATCACTGTCCATCGTACCCCACTCCCTTGTGTTCCCACACTCACCCTCTTCCCCTCTGGTAACCTCAGTTCTGTGATCAGTGTTCAAGGGTTACTTTTTGTTTTGTCTATTTGCTTGCTTAGTTTCTTTATATTCCACAAATGAATGAGATTGTTCAGCATTTGTCTTTCTCTTTCTGCCTTATTTCACTTAGCATAATCCCCTCTAGTTTTATCCACATTGTCTACAAGTCAGGATTTCATCTTTTTTAGGGCTGTGTAGTACTCTGTTGTGCATATGCACCTCATCTTCTTTATCTATTCATCTGTTGTTTATGGAAACAACAAGACATGGTCTTGTCTATTATAAGTAATGCTACAATAAGCATGGGATTGTATCTATCACTTCAAATTAGTGTTTTTGTGGTTTGGAGGTAAGTACCCAGAAGTAGGGTGATGGGATCATATGGAATTTCCTTTCCCAGTGTATTGAGGAATCTCATGCTGTTTTCCATAATAGTTGCACCAACTTACACTCCCACCAACAGCCTAAAAGTGTTCTCTTTTCTCCTCACGGGATTTTTTTTTTTTTTTTTAATGTTCCGCAGGTGAATTCCATGGAGCACCAGACAAGAACCAGTGATCAAGAGCAGCAAGTCTCAGACTTCATTGTGTAGTCAAATCACATGGCAATCTCATCTACAGGCAGATTCTGACTGAGTAGATCTGGAATGGGGTCCCAGATTCTACATTTCTGTCAAACTCCCAGATGATGCTGATGCAGCATAACTTTAATATTCCATACCCCCAACTATTCATAGATAGCTATGCACTTTTTCTTCCTCTAAAAATTCCTACCTAGCCACCCTCAGTGGCTCACATGGCTAAGGCATAGGCTATGAAAGGTGAGGACCCGGGTTCAAGACCCAGATGAGGAGCAGGTGGGACAAAACCAAAAAGATAAAGATTCCTATCATAGTCCTGTTTTACAATCTGCTTTTAAAAAGTCAATGATCCATAAATACCTTTGTATGTTAGAAAAACACACTTCTGTAAGATGATTCTGCCTGGTGACATGAGATCCCACCTTAAGTTCTTACTATTGTAGATCTCGGTGCAGTGCTTTTGTGGGTAGGGATCGCATCTGGTTTTTCAGATAGTTTAGGAAGTCCGCCCCCTGATTCCATTCTGGCGACATTGCTCAGAGATGACGCCCCCATGCCATTTTCTGGTCTTTGCACTGCTGCCCAGCACCTTTGGACAACACTGTACAGTTCGGTTTCCCTCCCCAGATTCCAGCCACCTACTCTTTCCACTTCCCAGACCTTGAGAACCACAGATTTAATGGTCTTTGGGGGGCAATTGATCTCCAACTATTTTCACAATGTAGCAAACAAAATATCTGGGGAAAAGGAGAATAGTCCACAGCAATCTCATGAGGTACATGTTCTTCCTGTCTCCATTTTACAAAGAGCAGCTACTAGAAACGCGTCTTCATCACACTTTGCCCATGAGATTCTGTTACTCAGTTGGTTTGGGAATCATTGAAATTCCAGTTTTTATTAGAATATAAATTCCCTTTTATACTCGTGGGAAGGATAATAGATGTCCTGCTATAAAGCCGAACTCAGAACTGGGCACGCCCCCAGCCCTGCCATCTATCCACACTCCAAGCAACGCTCCAGGCAGCGCCATGTCTCCCATGGCCACCGGTGAATGGACCACGGGTGGGACCCCAGTGTCAGTCAGTGAATGGCCTGGCCAGCAGCCTATGAGGGGCTCTGCTATGAAAACTCCTGCTCATCAGACAGGAGCAGTGCCGTGGGGCAACAGAATCCATAGGCATAAGCAGAAGCCATAAGCAGAAGCCTGTAAAGAACAGAAGCCATGAGGTGGAGAGGAGAGCAAGAGGTAGGCCTGCAATGGCGGAAGTGTAAGATGCAGAAGCAGAATGAGACTGTGTCACTGTCGTGCTCAGGTGGAGACAAGTCACCATCCTTAGGGCTTTGAGTCCTAGACCCTCTTTGCTTTCTCAGCTGTGTTCTGGTTCTGGTGAAGCCCAGCTGGGAAGCCACTCTAGGTGCCTGCAGAGCTCTGATTTCCACAATTAGTATGTGGACTCTTCAGAACCATGGTGGCACCTGTCCTCCCACTGGGGGAGGAGGGTTAGCTGAGGTGAACTAAGAAAGACTCTGTCTACTACACACAAAAGAATCTAACATACACTCCTAGTAATTTGATTCATTTAATACATTTTTTTGACCAAAATATTTGAAATCTGGAGGGACTTCCTGGTGGAGTAGCAGGTAGGTCCACTACCACCGGCCAAGTGCAGTCCACATACATCCCAAGGGCCCAGGGTTCATGACCCACGGCTGGGGGACACAAGATAAACAACTGAATAAAATGCTTCTTCCTCCTCTCTTCATGCCTGCCTGC
Organism: Solenodon paradoxus; assembly: GCA_004363575.1. NCBI lineage: Eukaryota > Metazoa > Chordata > Mammalia > Eulipotyphla > Solenodontidae > Solenodon > Solenodon paradoxus. The sequence goes on from RJWH01002120.1 coordinate 79,830, forward strand.
TCACTTTTATTCCTGCCTGCACCTTTCCTGATTTTAAATTCTGATTTAAGAAGAAGAAGAAGAGTGAAAACATAGGAATGGCATGTGGTGGAATCCAGGGGTCCCTGAGGAAGCAAGAGACAGAGAGGGAAGATATGACAGAAAGGGTAGAGAAAGGGGAGAAGAAACAAACGTCCTCATCAGGAGCCAGTCCAGGCAATTCCTGAGATCGGACCAACCAGTCAGAAGAGGACCCCGCTGGTCGCTGGAACCAGGGGAGGGAAGCTGGACTGTATGGTGTTGTCCAAAAAGTGATGAGTGTGACGACCAGACAAGGTTCAGACGGTGTAAGGAGAAAGTGACTCCTCTGAGGTGGCCTTTGCTTTGTCAATACTCTATCAGAAGAAGTGATCAAATTTGCTTACCTGGAGTTCAGTCTCCCCATTTGAATAAAGATTGTTGAGTTTTTTGTTTGTTTTTTGTTTGTTTTTTTTTCAAGGAAAGCTGTAAGCAGAAATAAAGGTAAGCAGGCAGGAAGACAGAGGAAGAAGCATTTAGGTATTTAATTTATTTGTTCATCTTGAGCGTGCCCTCTAGTCCAGGTCTCAAGCCCGGGTCCCTGGGATGTATGTGGAGTACATGTGGTGGCCTTATCTGCTAGGCCCCCAGGGCTCACCCGGAACAAAGATTCTGACTTACTTGCATGGGCCAGAACTTCAGCATCTGAGATGCTCCCACAATTTCCCCGAAACAAAAGATGTGGAAGCGAGAACTAGGGAGTCAGACCCACGTCTTCCTGTCGACCGCCTTACACATGTCTCCCGCTACCATCTGACTTCCTAATAGGCCTGGATCTTATCTGAATGTTTCCAAAAGCTCCCATGTAGTGACACAGGTTCCAGTCTGAGAAGGCTTATAGGATAAGAATAAGAATAATAGCTAATAGGTAATAAGTGCTTATTCTAGGTCAGTCACTATATCAGAGCCTTTCAGCTTCACCTCAGCTTTATGTAGCAGGTATTATGATTGTCTCCACTTCCCAGATAACCTGGCACTCAGAAAGACTCACTAATTTGACCAACATTATTTAGATATTTAAAGCAGAAATGGGGTTTATATTTGTATCTGTCTAACTTCAGAATCTAAACTCTTGGTCATTTGAGCTATATATACTGACTCTCATCAATTATAACAGTTAGAAGGAATTCTAGAGATGATTAAAGTTCCAAACCTCTTTAAAGTATGGAGACATAAAAAGAAGAAAGACAAACACCAGATGACATCACTCATAGGTGGAATATGAACAGACAAAACAAAGGAAGAGACAAAACAAAACCAACCTTTGGACAGTTGCAATCAAACTGAGGTGACCAACAGGGAATGGGGGTTAGGGAGTGGGAAAGTGGTGGCTGGGCCCACTGGACACAAGTAAATAACACGTGGTGATTTGGTGAAAGGGAAGGTATGTTGACATATATCCAAGGAATGGGAAATCTATACATATGAGGTTATTTTAACATGTAGAATAATTACTACAATAAAAGAAAATGAAGACATCTTCAAAAACTCCTGCATTTCATAGAATTGTAGACTTGGAGAATTACAAGACTCATGCAGTCAACCAGTCACTGAGAGTGAAGTCCTACCTCTGGAGGCAACTTCCATCTTGCAAACACAGCATGCGATTTCTCATTGACAACATATTGAACTGTTTCCAGAACCTTTATATTTGTATCTGTCTAACTCCATGTCAGTATTTCTTCAAGTGCCAGACAAACTGTAAAAAACCATTAGGTCTTTGATTAGACAACCAAATCAAACTGGTAAAACTGGTACAGCATTTATCAGAGAAAGGGATCAGCAAATCCCTAAACCAACACAATGTTTTGCTATTTGTCAGCAAGTGGCAACACCAGTGGTACAAAGAAGGCCTCACCAATTTCCTCTAGGAAAGCTTCCACAAAGGATACTGGGGAGACCACAGAGTTGTGAGACCAAATCTGAGGACTATGGAGAAAGGAATGGTAGAAATTCCTTTTACTTTGTCCTGCTTTATCAGCCCTGCCTGTCTTATGGGAGATTAAAGAGAAACATGGTCTATTGAAGTAAATTCTTATCCAAACAATACAATTAACTTCCTCCTCCTCCTTTTCCTTTTCCTTCTCCTCCTTTTCCGGCTCCCTGAAGCTTCCAGAAAGTAAAACTTTCTTCTTTCATTCAAGATTGCCTCTGTGCCTGCTGAGACTACAACTTACAGTGTGTCTGCTTAGAGCTAGGCAAAACCCCACAAACTGATTTGATTTAAGGACGTTGGAGAAGCAATCTGTCCAAGTACTAGACAATGTAATTTGTTAACATTTACTCGCCAGGACCAGGAGCTCCAATGCTCTTAAGCTGTTCAAAAGCATAAGTGAGAAAGCAAACTTCTAGGCTCTTTTTTACAAAACTAGTACGACACTGACACCGAAACCTAAATAAATGCAGCATCCAAAAGAAAGTCAGGGGTACAATTCTCTCATGAACATATATTTTAACAATCTGGAAAATAATCCACATTTACTTCTGGTAAAATGCCTTTATTGAAAGGAGGGATATGTTTTTAACACAATAAATGGATGTGATCAAACAAAAGCCAGCATCTTTCTTAATGACAAACTGCTAGAAGAACACCCAGTACATGTAGGAAAAAGACAAGGGTGCCCATATTTCCACCTTTATTTCATGTTGCATTAAAGGTAGAAGCTAATGCAACTAGAGAAGGGGGGAAAATGTTAAAAAGTGTAAAAATCAAGAGAAAGAAAGCTTTCGTCGTTTTCAGGTGTTATGGTGGTATAATTTGAAAATTTAAGAGTAAAAATAATGCACTATAGTATCTAACAGCAAAAGAAACAATTGTCTTATAAGTAAAAAACTCAGGCCTGAGTAAATAGAATTCTAAGTGGCAGTGGGCAAAATAAGAATCAAATCAGCAGATCCTGGTAGAATCACCGTTAGGTCAGCTGCCTCTAAAGGAGCACAGCCCATGTACATCCCAGGGACCGAGGTTTGTGTCTGGGTGGGTAGGGGAAGCGGGGGTAATCAGTGTGAACAGCAAAATAAAAATCGCATCTTCCTCTCTCTTTTTCTACCTGCCTGTCTACTCACGTTCATTTCGTACCTGTACCTTTCCTTAAAAAGGAATCAAATCATTTACACCATAGAATTCTCCAAAGGCTCAGAACTTGTTTGAACCAGTTATCTTTGGACATGAAAGTGGAGTAAAGCAAAGGGAACTGACTGAAATACTATTTAAGGAGCAGTCATGGGGCAGTAGTGGCTTAGAGGTTAAATCCGCAGTCTCCTGCCTGTGGACGTCACCCAAGGACCTGGATTTGCATGTTCAGAACAGAAAACTAAATAAATAAACGCTTCTTCCTCCTTTTTTTTATTGCCTGTTTGTCTATTCATCTTCATTCCTGCCTGTGCTTTTCCTTAAAAAGGGGGTTGGGTGGACAATGGGGAAGAGGGGAAAGGTGGCGATGAGGGACGCTGGAATTCTGGTGGTGTGTGTGGTGTGAAATATAGATTGAGCTGCACTTTCAATATCCTAAATGGAATTAAACATTGTGAACTAAAAGAAAGAATAGATATTACTATTTTAAAAAGGAATCAGCTTTCCCAGAGACTTGGCCTGCTCTCAGTAAAATACCGCTCCATGTCCATGAGCGTGTTGCTTGCTTAATACACTGTAGTGTGGGCAGTAAATTCTACTTAGTGCTTCATTGAATAAGTGGAATCATTCAATGAAATTTTTTTAAATGCAAAAATAAAAATAACAAGAAGCAGTGGTTGAGTTCTAAATACCTTCCTAATGCCCTGCCCCACCACAGCAGATGGTCAGAGGATGCTTTCATCTCTGGAAAGGGAGGCTCGGGAGCACTGTGGCCTGGAAGACAGAGGCACACTAGAGGCAGGGTTTCCAGGTGGGAAACAGAATCGGACAACGATACTGGGTGCTAGAAGTTTTGTCTTCTTCTGTCTCAGCTCCCAGAAGGTGGCAGTCTACTTTTACCCTTCCAGGAAACTGGAAAAGACTTTTCTGACCAGCTCACAAGGAATGACATAAATAAGGAGACCATCCGTTCCTCTAGTGAAACACTCAACCAGAATAGCCTGCACATCCTTCCCTACGCTGTCATCGTTCCCAATCAGATTACACAGGACAATGACCAAAGATCACCAGGGATCTGAGGAAAACTTGAGCATGAAGCATTGAAACCAAAATGTGCAAACAGAAAAAGGAATGTGGGCGCCCTTGTGGTCTAAGGAGGTAAGTCCCCTGCCTCCAGCCAGCACCAGTTACAAACAACCCAAGGACTGGGGTGGAGTCCCCAAGTTGGGGAGAACAACCAAGATGAACAACTAACTAAAAATAAATAAAGGGCTTCTCCCTCCTCTCTCTTCCTACCTGCCTGCCTGCACCTTCCTTTAAAAAACAAGGAACCCCGAGGTCATACAATTATGCAAGAAGAAAACTAAAACAAACAAAAAACTTATCGTTAATATCCTTAGAAAAACTAAAATCCATTGCAATATTGCATCCATAAAATAAAAACAGAAAATTTAATAGCTTTCTTCATAAGAAAAAATATCCAGAGAAAAAAGAGTGAGGGAAAGCTCTTGGAAATTAACGATATGATATCAGATATTTGCTTTAATCTATACAAGATATGTGAGATGGTATGGAAAATCTCTCAGAATGTAGAGCACAAAGATAAAGAGACAGAAAACAAAAAAGATGAGAAAATTAGAAACCTAGTCCAGGAGTCCCAATATCCAAACAATAGGGATTCTAGAAAGAATAGACAATGACCATAAAAGGCAAAAATTATTTCTTTAATCATTCAAGAAAATTAGCAGAACTGGAGAGCTGAATTTCCATATTAAAAGGATTCAGTACAAATGATTAAAATAGACTTATACAGAGCACCCTGGTGGCATAGTGGTTTGGTCAACTACCTCCAGCTAAAGCACAGTCCACATACATTTCAAGGACCCAGTTTGCATCCCAGGCTGGGGAAAACAACCAAGATGTACAACTAAATAAAAATAAATAAAGTGCTTCTGCCTCCTCTCAGTTCCTGTCTGTTTGCGTGCTCACATTCATTCCTGCCTGTACCTTCTCTTCAAAAAAATTAAAATATAGACTTATACTAAGGCAGAACATTGTAAAATTTCAGAGTAATAAAGACAAAGAAAAAAATTCTAGCAGCCTAGCAGTTTAGCACACCCTGGAGGCAGTCCCACCCTGGGAGAAAGTCTCAGGTTTAAGACCTGGGGCAGGAGTAATAGCCAAAGAGAACAACCAAATACAAATAAATAGGGTGCTTCTTCTGCCTCTCACTTCCTGCCAGTCTAATCACCCCGCTACTCACAGGCACTGCCTGTGCCTTTCCTTTAAACAAAAACAATCTAGAAAAGAAAACAAAAGATACATATAGAATATCATATCAAACAGCTCTGACTTCCACAACAGGAAACTAGAAAGAAATAGAATAGTCTTCAAAATTCCAGAGTAAAGTGGTTTTCAACCGAGAGTACCATACCCAGCAATATGAGTAAAGTAAAGGCCTTTTATTTTTTTTTTTAAAGGAAAATTACAAGCTGGAATGAAGGTGAGCAGAGACAGGCAGGAGGAGAGAAGAGTAAGAAGCTTTTTTTAATTTACTTTATTTAATTGCCCCCACAGAACTGGACACTAACCTGTGACCCTGGGATGTACATGGATGGCACCCAACCCCTACTCCACCAGGACGTGCCGATAAAGGCATTTGTAGATGTAAAAAAATCACTTTCAAAGCAACTGTCCTTATGAAGCTATGAAGGATATGCTTTACCAAAAATGTAAACCAAGAAAAAGGAAGATTTATTGTCCTGGAAACAGAGCTCTGTCACAGGAGACAGGTTAGGGAATGCCCAGGACAAATGACAAAGGGAGGCAGCTGTGCATCAGGCATAGAGGACAAGTCCAGATTTTTTTCCAGAAAGCTAAAACTGATAAAAACAATCAACCTTGAGAACAGATTTATAAACTGGCAATAAGTTTGAAGTAGAATTAATGATAAAGTCATTAAGAAAAACAACTAAGCAACTAAGCGATAGGGGAAAGGGATAGTAATTATTAACTCCAGGAAAACAAATACCAAATACTAACACACATTACAATTCAACCTTACATCCTGCTGGTTCAGGAATACACAAACAATTACAATAGTTCAGGAAAAGTCTCATACAGAAATAAGAATTTAAAATGTGATATGCATGGTATTTTAAATCCAAGGGGGAAAAGTAGATTTTTTTTTTCCTATTCTTTTCTTTTTTAAGGAAATGTACAAGCAGGAATAAAGGTGAGCAGGCCAGCAGGCAGGAAGAGAGAGGAGGAAGCGGCATCCTTATTTATTGTATTTAGTTGTTTATCTTTGCAGTCCCATCCTCTACCCTGAGACAGGAAGCTGGGTCTTGGGAATGTATGTGGACTGCCCCCAGCCATAGGCAGTAGAACCAACCACTACTCCACCAGACTGTCCCTGTTTGAATTTTAAAGATGTGATATATAATAGTAATGATACTTATCTCTGTATTCATACTTATTATTGATAATAAATAATTGTTAGGTGCCTTCTATATGCCAGACTCATTTAACTCCACTACTATGAGGACGATATCATCCCATTTTACAGATAAGAAAACTAAGATTCAGAGAGTTTAAGTAACTCTTCCAAGGTCGCCCATCTAGCAATTGGAGGAGACAGGATGCAAACATACAGATAACTATTTGTGTATATTCACGAATTGTTTACAGAAAGATATACCCAAACCCGTTAGTTATCTCTGCACAATGCGATTGAGAATCTAAGGTCTTTTAGGTTATTTGAACTTTGTTTTTATGGTTAGGATTGTGAAATAAAATACAGGTGACCCATATTTAAATTTGAAAATCAGAGAAAGAACAAGTTGATTTTTAGTATATGTACATCTCAATCAACATTTAGGACATATTTATATACAAAAAGTTGGCTTTTTCTCTGAAATTAAAATCTAACTGGGTAGCCTGGATTTATATTTGCTAAATCTGACACTGTATAGTGAACCTTTGTTTGGTACAGACAGCACTTCCATGGTTCTGCCACAGTGAACTATCAGTGGTCCAACAATGTGCCATAATTGAATAAGGTAAGATTTCAACAGGTGGTCCAATTCAGACAGTGAAGTTACTCATTCAATCGTGACATACTAATTAGTGGTGATTCAAAAACAACTGGGCATGAAGTTCTCCCTTCCTTTGATGTATTGACTTAAAAGGGATGATTTATCAAGCAAGAAAAAAATTCAGAGGTCCTCCAAGATAGAGTTTGGCTCTATCTCTCGCCTCTAGAGGAATTCACCCTGGACCAGGTAAAGATTTTTGTTCTTCAACCCCCTCCATGGAGACAACAACGTCATATCTCAATATTGTTAGTATTGATCCTATTTCCATGGGACACTGGGATGGCAAAAATAATGGTATGGGGTTATGTGCTGGCAACTAAGGGGAGGGGAGGAGGTGGAGCAAACCGAGCAGTAGCAGAGCAGCCAGTCCAGCACCAGGTAAGTGCTATGAGATGAACCATCAAGGCCAGTGCACGGTATTTGGCACCTTAGATGAAAACCCAATTTGGCTCCCTGTAAGCCCTGCTCTAAATGTCCTGCCTAAAATACATACGGCTCTAATACATACCATTCCAGTGCCAGAAATACCCAAAAACCCCGACAGCACCAGAAATAATCTCCACAGTACTTACCTGCGACTCCACCACGCTGTGATGTCCTGCTCCCTTTGAAGACACAGGTGTGCATGCGGTGGGGGGAAATCCTTTTCCTGCGTGGCTGCTGTTTCCTCACAGTGGGCGAGAACGGCAAGTACGAGCTGGATCCTGCTGCAGTCAGTGCCAGCAAGGGCCATCTTTCATGTGGGACAAAAGGGGGAACTACTTTGGGGACCCCTCAACAGACTGCACCCGGGGCAACTCACCTGTCCTTTCTTCCCACCTAAAGATGGCCCTGGTTTATTAAAAATGGGACAAAATCAACATTTATATTAAAATGATGGGACGGTCAGGAAATACGAAAAAAAAAAAAAAAAAAAAGGGCACTGTCCCATTTAAAACAATAGATATGGCCTAGGTATCGTATCAGAATTTCTGTCGTGTCTGAACCATAAGCTACCTCAGCAGCCTTACAACTGTCCTTCCTCTTGGTCCATAACATAGCCTAGAAGAGGTGGGGTGTCTCCTCGACTGCTGGGACCAGAACCTCTTTGGGTTCCTAAGAGGAAGGAATTGGCCTCAAGCTTCAGGTCCAGAGGATGCCTGACTGTAAGCTCTCGTTGAATGTTAGTTACCAGCTGCTTGTTGAATCACAAACTGCAAAGGGAAGCAAGTACTTGCGAGTCCTAAACTGTGTAACGGGAATCGTTCCTGTTTAAACAAATGCAATCTTCATTGTTAAAGAAGAAAAAGGAAAACCCAGCGCCGCGGAGATTGTCCCTCCTCCCCACGCTGCAGAAGCCAGCCCTGGATACGAGCGCCGCCTGCAGACACTCAGCATCACTGCGAGGACGCGTTGCTTTCGAGCCCTCTGTCCCTGCTGTTCTCCCTTCTATAGCCTTGTTGGGTGGCAGTCTTCTTACACGTCAGCAGGGGGACTCCTTGGAGAGACTGAAAGCTCTCATCCCAGTGGGCAGATTAAAGGCAGTACCTATTACATGAACCTGGGCTCTCCAGGTGAAACAGGATTTTCTCCCATGTATTCAACCCTGGGCTACGGTTAAAATGTTTAGACTAGGGGCTTGGCTGCTTGATTCAATTGATGAGCAATTCTGACAAAACTTAAGCTTCTGGTTCTTGAAGTACACACCACCAAATTCTGGCTGAGGAATACCATTGGAACAAAGCTGTAGGCTTTCTAACAAGAGGAGGGAGGAAGGCAAGTAGACACATGAACAAAGCAATCAGAGAAATGGACACTGACTTAGTATGGCCAAGGGTCCAGGGTATTTAACAGTCAACATGCTATTTTCATCAACTCTGTGTGGTTGGCCTTTCCCTCCTCCTACTGCTGTGTCTGGAGGTAAGTTACCCTGCCCGTTGTTGAAAGGTAAATTATATTTCACTGCTCCCCAGTCCATCAAGGCCAAAAGTACATTTTCACAATTAATGCCTAACTAGATAAAAGCAGCAATTATGACTCAGCTGTAAAAGAACTTACTTGAGAAGCTGACAGAAATGTGGCCTTCCTGAGTACGTGGAATAGAATCACTCAACTCCATTTAGCTCCATGACTGCTGACTGCTCTCTTTTAGATATTTAATCCAAATCTAGTTCCTGGAACATTGACCCATTCTTCCCCATCCTCCCAAGAGTAATCGTTCCTGCTTAACCTTGAGAAGGACAAAGGCCTTCAGGTTTATCCCCGGGATACTGGTGCCAGACTCTTGCATTAATCTTTCACTTAATTAAATAAGAAGATAGACAGATACCAGAAAAGGAATAAGAAGACCCTTTAGTTTGAGACTGGGTATGGAACTTGATTCTCTACTAAAGCCCAATCCACCAGCTTCCTTATCAAGAAAACTTGTAGTAAATTATTGCATTAAATTGCTCTTATAGCTCATGACTATGCTTGCCTCCTTTGGACTCAAATTACCTAGTTAGTTTGGGGGAAGCTATTTGTTTTCACCACCAAGTACTGACTCCTTAGTTTGTGAACTGGAAACCAAATTTCAGTTGATCTGATTTAAGAATAGGTTTATAGTCTAAATATAAAACAGTTCCTCCAACATGCCCACCTATACTGAGCAGCCTGCAAAAAGGGTGCAAGAATTGATCCTTCCTCTGGTCATTGAGGATGTTCCTCAAGATGAACGTGCATGAGGAGACCTGCAATCCTATCACCAGTCATTTTTCCATGATAATTGCTCTCCATCATATACCTCCACCATGGCAGGGACCCAGGGATTGGAGGGGTCAAAGGAAAAGGTCTAGGAGAATTTTACACAGTGATGAATCCTAAAGTAGCTGGGGCAGACCCACAGATATATCCTGAGTCCAGGCATGGAAAGGGGACCTGGGGTCACAGGGGAAGGAAGAGGGAAGCACCAGTGGCTACAGATAGGTTTCTTAGACAGAGAGGACTATTTACAGATAAACTATCTTTTTTATTAAGACTTTCACAAATTACATTCTTCTACAGAATATGAACAAGAGACTATTTCTGGATTAGGAGAAGGATGGAGGCCCAGCAGGCAGTAAATGGATTCTTTGGTTAAGGGAAGAGATTTAGGGTTAGAAGAACTCCTTTTCCTGTGGGGTTGGCTCTGTCGTCCTTGGCTTCTTTGTGTCAGAGCGGGGCATCCACAACAGACTAATTCTGAGAGGCTTTGGGTGTTCTGTGTTAGCCCCTTCAGGGTGAAGAAGTTAAAATTAATGAGGTATAGGTAAGAGTCCTGCCAATAAATGTGTCAAGCCTCCAAATGTATCTGCAGATGTCACCTATGAAGGGACCTGGTAAATACAATGATCTTTAAATATTGCTTTGCACAAAAGTTAGCTCAAGATGGTTCAAAGACCTGGACGTTAGACCTGAAACCATAAAACACTTAGGAGAAAATGTGGGAAAAACACTCCATGACTCATTCTCAAAGCTGTCTTTGCAGAAGGAACATTAACAGCAAAAGAAACCAAAGCAAAACTGAACAAGTGGGACTACATCAAACTGAAAAACTTCTGCACACCAAAAGAAACCACCACTAAAGCAAAAAGACACCCCACAGAATTGAAGATATTCACACAACATATATCATATCAGATAAGAGCTTCCTCTCCAAAATATACAAAATACTTACACTCTTGATCAATAGAAAAGTAAATGATCCACTCAAAAGATGGGCAAAAGAACTAAATAGGCACATATCTAAAGAAGACACACAGATTGCCTACAGACACCTGAAAAAAAAAAATTCTATACCACTCAACATCAGAGAAATGCAAATTAAAACTACAATGACATACAACCTCACACCAGTGAAAATGGCCTTTTCCAAAAAGACTGGAAATAGCAGGTGTTGGAGGGGGTGTGGAGACAAAGGAACCCTCCTACACTGTTGGTGGAAATGTAACTTGGTGGAACCTCTTTGGGAAAGAGTATGGAGATTCCTCAAACAGATAAAGATGATCAACCATTTGATCCAGCAAGCCCACTCTTGAGCATATATATATACCCAGAGGACACAAATCTCTAATCAGGAAAAATATCTGCACCCTGATGATCATAGCAGCACAATTCACAATAGCCACGACCTGGAAGTGCCCTACATGCCATCATCCAGATGACTGAATAAAGAAGTTCTAGTCTATATGTTCAATGGAATTCTATGCCACTGTTAAAAAAGATGAAATTGTGCCCTTTGCAACAATTTTGATGAAACTAGAGGGGATCGTATTAAGCAAATAAGTCAGGGAAAAAAAAAGGAAAATACAGGATGATTTCACTCCTATGTGGAATATAATGAAATGAAACAAATGAACACACAGATCTCAACCAAAATATCAGCACACAGGATTGTGGTTGCCTAGAGAAGGGTGGGAGAAAAGAGAAGAAAAGATAGTGATAAGGGACACTGAAACTCTGTTCATGGATATGGTGTGAAAAATAGACTGAGATGCAATTTCAGTATCCTAAATGAATACAGCATTGTGAACTAAAGAAATAATAAAGATTGCTATTTTAAAAACAAGCAAACAAGAAAACCTATTCCTTTGATAAAACACAAGTGAAATACTGGGGCAAAAAATGGGAAAAGAATTTGAGTTGTGAAAAACAACAACCAAATGAGTCTAAAATGAAAATTTCCCTCTGCCTTTTGTGTTTCACACCACATGGGAGAATAATCTTATAATCAATCAGAATAAACTGGGGCAGGAAGTTATGATTATATAATGCACCAAAACGATGAAAGTAAAAATGAAACCAAGTAGTAGTAAATTATGAACCTCTATCCAGGAATCAAATAAATGAAAGGGAGGAGGAGGAATGCCCAGGAAGCACTAAATAAGATCATTTATGTCACCTAGTGTTTGCTCCCTCAACATGGTAAAACCAAAGCTAACACAGAGCTCAGTGGTACTTACTTTTAGGTATCATCAGAGCTGCGTAACTGGTGAAGTTACAGAGGACAAGGAATTTACAACTGTGGATTAGAAAATGATGGCAATCTGTCTTGGAATACATGAGTATCAGCCCAACTATAGAAGGATTCAGCTATCATAGCCATTGACACATGTAAGAAAGCACATGTGGCAAGCAATGGGACCTATCCAGACAAAATGGAGGGTAAGAAGAGACAGAGGTCAAAAGGGACTCAATTAAATCTTCACCCCTGAGTCATGACAGGTCCAGTCAAGAACTAATTAGGATTCAAAGTAGGTGTGGTCCCCTTATCCTGGAATGCTCTGTCCCTTTGCCCCCAAAGTCCACAGATGTCAGAGACATAAACACCACCCCTTCCCTCCCCTTTCTTTGCAAAAAGCATGTAGCCTAGTGCCCACATGCCTTGAGGTTAGAGGAGGCATTCTGAGCAGAGCTCCCCTGTCCCTCTTTAGCTAGACAATAAATTTTTTATCAGTTCCTACTTGTAGCCTGTGATCTATCTATATTAGCCACATGGGGAAAGGACTTAGATAACATTCGTGATCAACACAAATTCAGCACCCCCAAGTCATGTAGAGGTCTTTGATTGAATTTTCTTTTTCTTATATAACTGCTGTGATCCTGTTTTCTTTTCATGAAGGCCCCTGATGGCAAAAGACCATCTGTTGGCATGTGTGGATCATTCCCTCCAACTGGGAAGCAGTGCCGCTTACAGCCTGAGGTGGCTCCGTTGTGGGAAGACTGATCACATCAAAACCTCAAAAGCAAGGATGGGACACATATAGGACAGCCATGTGTTCTAACTAGTAACACTCAGTCATACAGCACTTACAGACAGAAGATCACGTGGGTACGAGCCCAACCATGGGAGGATTCAGTTATCGTAGCCATTGGCATATATAAATAATAGTCTGAAATAAAATGCCAGGAGTAATTGGTGCATATTGACCCTAGATCACTAGACATAATTTTTTAAGGTATACTAGTGGCCTTTTAGCAGTGGAAAATGAGCACATTCATTCTTTCCTCTCTACAGTGAGTTTAACTGACTTGTCTTGGAAGTCAGCAAATCCTGTTTCGGCAGGTTCCAACACCGGTGCCATGTTGGACTACTCCTTTCACAGTGGGAAAATATTGGGCAATTTTACCATCCAGGCAAAAGACTAATATCTTCTCTGAGAAATATGACTAGACTAAGAGGAAAGAGCTAGAGATACTGGCATCAGAGGTTTCCCAGTGAGACATTCCAAGCAGATCATTGCACAGCAAATTTCACAATTGATATGCCCCACTCATGCTTTCAGAATTCTTGTCAGATTTATAGTATCCCACCCATAAACATAAGCCAGCAATCACAGCTTACAGCCTGTAATAAAACCAAAAACTAACAGAAAAAAAAAAAAAACCAAACCCAGAAAGGAACCTGAATAAAACAGAAACTGTACAGGAAGGAAGAAAAATTCAACAACAAAGCGAAAGAAAATAACTCACACTAATTCTTGATACCCTCAAAGAGAGATAAGATATTAAAACTATAAAATAAGAACAAAATTATTTACAAGAGAATAGTTGCTGTATAAAATTGAGTTCCTAGAAATTAAAAATGGAAAGAAGAAATGAAAAATTGTTAGAAAATTTGAAAATAAACTTCAGGAAATATCTCAGAAAGAAAGTCAAAAAAATCATGACCCATAACTCCATGGCTAAGGTATAGGCCAAGTAAAGTCAAAAGACCTAGGCTTGAGACCCAAGACCTGGGAGGAAAGAAAAAAACAAAACAAAGCAAAAAACTGCTTATTAAAAGAAAAAGTAAGAAAAGTAAAGAGACGAAGAGATGGAAATAAGAGGAGAGAGAAGAAAAATAGAAGACTTGCCTAAGAATTTTAGGAAGAAAGAAAAGGAAAACTTAGAGGAAGGACATTATTTCTTTTAACTAATTCTTTAAAAATTTCCCAGACCTGAATTTTCAGATTAAAAGGACCCACTTAGGTGCACCCTGGTGGATCAGCAGTTGGGTCAATTGCCTCCAAAGGATGCAAATCATATACCCCTAAGTCCTAGGTTCAAGGAAAGCAACCAGTGTGAATAACTAAATGAAAATAAAACAAAAAATGCTTCTTACTCTCTCCTCTTGCCTGGTTGCCGACTTGCCTTCATGTCTGCCTGCACCTTTCCTTTAAAAAAATAAAATAAGATAAAGGACCCACTTAGCGTTCGGCACCAATGAATGAAAACTGACCCACATCAAATCACATCATTGTGAAATTTCAGAATTCTACAGATGAAAAAGAAGATCCTTTAGGTTTCCAGAGATAGAAAATACATTATAAGTAATTAGAAATCAGAATGTCTAGATTTCTCAGTAGAACTTCTGGAAGCTAGAAGACAACTAGAGCTACTTTTTTTTTTTTTAAAGGAAAGGTGCAGGCAGGAATGAAGATGTGTAGGCAGACAGGCAGAAAGAGCAAGGAGGAAGAAGCACTTGGCTTTTTTTTTTATTTAGTTGTTCACACTGGCAGGTCCCCTCACACCCCTCCATTCAACCCAGGGGTATGTGACCTGCAGTCCTTCTGAGGCCATTGACCCAATCACTACTCCACCAGGAGATGCCTGGAGCTACCTTTGATTGATAGGAAAGTTACTGACCAGTTGGGAGAGTAAAATAAAGGTAATTTCAGATGTGCCCTGGTGGAACAGCAGTTAGTTCAATTGCCTCTGAAGGAGCAAGTCACATACCCCTGGGTTTGAGTCCTGGACTCAGGGGGAGCAACCAGTGTGAACAAAGAAATAAAAATAAAATAGAAGCTTCTTCCTCCTCTCTCTTCCTGCTTACCTGCTTACTCCTTCCTGCCTATCTCCCTACTCTCCTTCATTCCTGTCTGCACCTTTCTTTAAAAAGAAAAACTGAGACATGCAACCTTTCTTAGGAAGCTATGGGAATATGTGCTCCATCAAAGGAAAAGTGAGTGCAAAAATGAAGATGGTGAGACATAAGATTCAATAAGCAGGAGCTTTAACATGGAGGAATGAAGGCATTCTTAGGGAGTTTGGAGATTCCAAAGAGAAGGTAGAAAGATTTTTCAGAATGGTGACTATGTACTTGGCAGGAATGGATTCAAGTTCTGTGGGACCTGAAGCTTTTGCAATTTGGGGATCCTGCTTAAGAAAATAAAATAGGGCATGCCTTTGTGGCTCAGGTGACTGAGATGCTGGCTTGCAGGGTTAGGGTGAAAAGCCAAAATAAATAAAAATACTTCTTCCTTCTCTTCCTCTCTCCCTCCCTTACTACTCTCCTCCTTTCCTTCCTTAAAATGCTTCTTTCCCCTCTCTTTTCCGTTCTTCCTCTCTTAAAGAAAAAAATAAAATGGAAGGGCCTCCCTGGTGGCTCAGGTGGTAAGCCCAGGCCTGGGGCACAGGTCACACACAGTCCAAGGACCCAGGTTTGAGGCCCAGGGCAAAGGGAACAGCTAAATAAGTAAAAAGTTTCTTCCTCCTCTCTCTTCCTGCCTGCCTTCATTCAGGAAAAAAAAAATGCTAAATTAGTTATGAAAGTGAATATTTAGAATGAGAAAGAAAATCATAATAAATTATAAATCTTTGAAAACTGACAAATATCACAAACAGCACAAAATCAATAAAAATAGAATAATTTCCCATTTTATTGAGATACAATTAACATATAGCACTATGTATGTATTTAAGGCACGCAGCATAATGACTGATTGAAATATATTGTGAAACGATTACTCAGTAAGTTCATTAACATGCATCACCTTATATAGATTTTTGGAAAAGAAAACAAAAATGTTTTTCCTTGTGAAGAAATGAACTCTTAAAATCTACTCTCCTGACAGCTTTCACATACAGCAGTGTGACCGTGTCACATTATGTCTCCAGTACTCATTCATCTTCTATCTGGAAGTTCATACCTTTTGACCACCTCCATCCAATTCCCCCACTCCCCAAAGAATAATATTTGTATGAGTTCACCATTGGATCCATGTCTAGAATATCGTTTTTTCTCTATATTCTCAACTGCTTAATTTTCCTCCCAGTGGGTTATTATGGAAAATTTAAAATCTATAGAAAGTTACAAAAACTTTACAGTGAGAACCATATACCACTTAAATTGTGCACTTAACTCTTTGTGATATTTTGATTTATAGTAAGAAATACTGATTTGATCTTCCCTAGTTCCTGATGCAGGAACTCTCATAAATTCCTCTGTGGTAAGTGAGATAGGACCACCTTTTGTTCCAGTGAGAAGACTGTGGATGGCTCCTGGATGGCTCCTGCATGGGTGCTGGTCACCAGAAACACAAGGCCATCATTAGAAGCTTCAATTTTTAGCCTCATTTCTCAAGAAAGGGAAAAATACCAGAACTAGACTTCATCATAGTTAATGTCTATCTGAGGAAGCCTCAAAAAAAAAAAAATCTCAATAGTAAGAGGCTCTAAGAACTCCAGTGGGTGAGCAAATCCATATACCCCCAGGGTGATGCACCCCAGTGTCACTGGGACAGAAGATCCTGCATTTGATCTCACCATTTGCTTCTCTTCATTTATATTCTTTAACATGTTGATAAATGGAGGTCCATTTTGTCTGAAATCTGTATTTCCTTGAATTCTGTGTTTTCTTCATTTCTGTGAATTGCTCTTGCAACCCAAGGAGAGGGTCATGGGAACCTCATATTTATAGCCCAGAGGTCAGAAAGACAGGTGGACTTAAGATTGACATCTAAAGTGGTTGGGAACAGTCTTGCAGGATCTGGCCTTTAACATGTGGGTAGATAATGTCAAAATTGAGGTAAATTATAGCACATCCAGCTGGTGTGGCAGAGAATTGCTTGTTAGGGTAAACTCTTCTCTCTCTGTCTCTGTCTCTCTCTGTCTCTCTCTGTCTCTCTCTTTATCTCTCTCTCTGTCTCTGTCTCTGTCTCTCTCTGTCTCTGTCTCTGTCTCTGTCTCTCTCTCTCTCTCTCTCTCTCTCTCTCACACACACACACACACACACACATTTGGTGTCAAAAGCATTGTGAGGGTGATTTTAATATGAAAGGAGGAACAAAGGAGGAAAAAGATTGGGTGTTTTTTTTCTCTCCATTTGTCCATTCCTCTAACCATCCACTAATTCATCTTTTTTTTTTTTTTTTGGATGCAAAAGTTGCAGACATCAATAATTTTTCACCAACTTTTTCAATATGCCTATCTCTAAAAAGAGATTGATATTTTTTACAAGCATTGCTTTTATTAATTAAAGTAAAATTTGCATGCAATGAAATATAAAAACTTTAGTGTACACTGCATACTTTGGATCACCTCTTTATATAACAATGATTTTGTGATTTTTTTTTCTCTAGAGAGAATAGGAAGTTAAACCAATCTTTAACACGGCCAATCAAAAGTTGTTTTTGTTTTTGATAGTAGCGTGTGTAAAGTGAGCAACTTTACATACGCCTAGTACTGTAGTAATACAGTTACATGTTTATGAGGAATGATTAGTTCTATTTATTTCTGTGTTTCTCACCAAGAAATAAACCCTACATAGCGCCTTTATAATTGCATGCATTACAGTAACTAATATATTTCTAAAAGGAAAAAGCTTTTATTTAATGGGGGAATTGCTGAGAACTGAATCCAGCACTTGCAATGTCCTACATGTGATGAATGGAAAAGGTTTCCACAGACTAACTTCTGGCCTGTTATATTCAGACCTTGTTTCTCTCCCCCGACTCACCTACTTCTGTGGCCAGGGACCAAAGTAGATGTTCACATCTCTTGCAGCCTCTGAGCCTGCACCCTCAAGGACCTAGGGGGAGTTAGCAGAGTAGGAGGTAGAAATACTCGTGAAACAATTTCTATTGGATGACTGGTGAGAACCTAACTTTATACAGATGTATCTGCAAACTACATAAGTAACTCCAGCTAAATTCAAACTGAAAGAATCTCCAAGTTCTTTCCCCTTGACTGGATCCC
Organism: Solenodon paradoxus; assembly: GCA_004363575.1. NCBI lineage: Eukaryota > Metazoa > Chordata > Mammalia > Eulipotyphla > Solenodontidae > Solenodon > Solenodon paradoxus. The sequence continues at coordinate 98,010 of RJWH01002120.1, forward strand.
AGAGTTGCATTGTGAGAGAAAGTTTCTCAAAGGGAAAGCTGGGCTAGGAAAGAGACACAAGTTTAACCAGTCACAGTTAAAATACTTTGAAAATTTCATTAAAGTCATGATATATTCATCATCATCCATATGACTCATTGCTAAAACAAATAAAGTTTCTAAAGTTTAAGTTGCATTAGCCAGGGACATACACCTCTGCTGCTAGACTAACAGGGTAACTAGTCCATCCAGGAAAGATTTGTATCAGATAAAAAAATTTAGAAAAGCTGTAATGTCAAAATTTAATGAGAGATTAAGACAACTGATAAACTGATACAGAATTAGGTTGAATATCTGGTGGCTTGAAGAAAATTATGAAAATGAAAAAATAAGACAAATGTTAACTCCTTGGAAAAAAAAGTTTAATTTGATCAGAGGGAAAAAGTCATCATAATTTACTGTATATACTAGCTATAAATAATGTTATTAGCATAATGCTGTAAACTCTGAAAATTTACCTCTCTAATTTATACTAGAAGGATGAAGGAAAAGAAGGGTATGGTAGAAGAGGTTCAAAAAGATCCAAATCTTCATCTTTCATAACAGGAAGTGCATAAATGATATATAATATGGGAAAAGAAAAGCAAGAAGAAATAAAAGGAAACTATTATGAGATATGGAAGCAGCTAAAATAATTCTAAGTGATAGCTTCTGAGAAGGCAGCAATGGGAAGGAACTCGAGACTGTTTTGCTTTTCTATCCCTGCTTTTTCTTTTTTAAAATAAACTTTGTACGTCTATATAACTTAAAATTAATCAGCTTAGTATTTATTCAGGTAATGTTGCTTTACGAAATAATATAACTCCATATGTGCAGATCCCCCATTCTTCTGATATATGGCAACACACTGCTCACCACCCAAAAGTCCTCCACCCGTTGTCCCGGGGACCCCATTGCCACTCACCCCAACTCACCGCCCCCTTCCCTACTGGTAAGCTCAGTTCTATCGCTCATGTCCAAGAGTTGTTTTTTGTTTAGTCTGTTCCTTTGCTTTGTATAACTCTTAAAATTTGGACATGAGTAATTCTGACAAAAATTTTAAAACTCTCATATCCTATAATCTAGGAATCTCATCTCTAGGATTTTACCTATCCCAAGATATACTACACATGTGTATAATGGCATTTTTACAAGATTATTTATTGCAATATGGTCTGTAAGAGTAAATCACTGGAAGTGATTTAAACACTGCCAATAAGAGATAAATGAAACATGTATCCATGGGACTACTAGGTAGCCCATTTTTTAAATGAGGCAATTCAAATGTATACTTATATGGAGGAAGCTGCTGGATTAAAAAAAGCAAAATACAGAAAATATACCAATGTATGCTTCCGTTGGTATAAAAACAAAAATATACTTGTAATGTGTAGAAATTGTCTAAGAAGATATATGAGAATATAGAAAAGTGGTTCTCTCTAGAAGAGAAAACTTAATGGCTAGTAAAAGAAATAGGGTGTGTGACTTACTTTTCATTACCATGCCCTTTCATACTGTTAAATTGCAGGCCATGTGGTCATCCTATCTATCAAAAAATAAAATTGTAATTAAAAACCTTAATTCAAAAAAGGAAAGCTATAGAATTGATTAAATTAACCCAACAACCAAAAAGATGGTCTTGACAGATTGATTTTAAGGAGCAGAAGTCCACACGATTCCCAGCATTCCATTGCCAAGAGACCGTTTATATCAGTGACAGTTACAGAAAGTGTGAGGCATTCTTCAAAATCTTTGCTGTTGTTTTTTGTATAATGTATTTGTTTACTTTTTTATTCTTGAGGTCTTTTTGTACACTAGCTGCTTTAAAACTTCTCTATTAGTGACTAAAGGAAACTCATTTTCTACACCCTAGATTAAAAAAAAAGTCGCAATTGGCTGTCATCACCATCAATCATCTCAGTTTGAAAGAGAGAGGCAGGAAATCTTGTCCCCAGGCAAGAAAAGCAGAGTGTGTACCACAGACTTAACCATAGTTGGCTGTCTTTTGGTGCGACCCTCCTAAGATGGGAAGACCTCAGTTCAGTACTTATGAACACTTAAAGGACAGAAGTTCTTAACATTTTACCTATGGACTTTAAGAAGGGCCAATTACATAGTTATTTTAGACCTGTCAAAGGAAAAGGAAAGCAGAGTTTTGGCCTACTATACTTACTTGATCTTAGTTATTTTCATTATAAAAACCATAATAAATTAGTTTCCCTAGAATCAGACCATAGCAAGAGCAGCATGGTATGGAAACGATATGAAACTTGCAGTTGGAGACACGTGAGTTTAAAGGTCAGGTCTGCCCCTAACCTACTGTGTGACTATGTGACTGAATTGATTAGGCATTTCTGCACATAAAGCCACCAAAAAACTCAAGTGACTTAGCAGAGTTATGTAGGTCAGGAATTTAGGCCAGCTCTTCTGATCTCCTGGACTCATTCATGTGCAGAGGTGGCTCTGCTCTGGGAGTTGACTGGCTGTCACTTGTGTATTTTATTCTCCCTCAGGTGGTCTTTAGTCTCCATCAGGCTAACCCAGACTTGTTCTCATGGAGAAAGCGGAGTTCAAGACCTTCTACTACATCCTACTCACTAAAGCAAGTCAGAAGGCCAGCCCAGATTCAAAGCTAAGACAACAGCCTCCACTCAAAGACTGGTAGAGTCACATTGCAAAGGGCTTGGGTACAGAAACCCCATTAATTAGGACCATAAAACTGCAATCAATCTACCACAGTAATCTTTTCACCCAGATTAATTCTCCCCGCTTCAGACACATCTCCCTGACCAACCTAATACTCCCTACAGTCCAACTGTACCTTCAGTTTCCATAAGTTTCCATTTATTTTCCTTTAATATTTGTCAATATCTAAAATTACATAATGTATTCATTTGTTTGCTTTCTTAGTGCCTCTTTCTCTCTCTAAAACACAAGCTGTGTGAAAGCTACAACCTTGTCTGTTTTATAACCCCAGTGATAAAAATATGACTTGTACTTAGTAATAAAAATACCTGTTGATTTAATTACTTAACTAATTGATGAGTGAATGGATAAATGAATACTGTACCAGGTTAAGCTCTGAGAGGGCAATACATGGCTTGGTTATTTTTGGAGGGAGAAAGTAAGAGATTAGATGAAGAGTTGGAACTTGGGGTCATGTCTAGGTCTTGCAAGAAGTCAAAGGGAAAGCCCTGAGCAGAGCCCTGGGTGCCTAGGAGTAGGTGGCCATCTAAGTGAACCTTTTTCACAATCCCACCCACCTTTTTACTCCTTGTGCTCTCTCACCCTTATCATTGCTCCTTTTGATCTAATAGAAGGCCTTCTAGAAATTTCTCCTCAAGCTATACTTACATTTTGCCAAACAACATGAACAAATAATTTTATCCGAAATTATTTTAATCATACAAAACAATGGAAAGAACCAATGAGTTTGTCAATAAGGTTAAATGCATTATGATGCATTCATGTCATGGAATATTATGCAGACTTGAAAAGCAACAAAGTATTTTTAGGTTAAAAAGCTCAACGTGAACATCTTCATTCAATATGATGTACTCATTCATTCAATAAATACTTATTGAAGACCTAATATGTTTCAGACACTCTTCTAGGAACAAGTAATGATGCATGAAAACAGAGGATCCTTGCCTTGATTAAACTCATGCTTATCTATTTCAAAATATGACACTTTATCAAAATCACCATCACTCTCAACACAAATACCTACAAATAAAACTGTAATAAATTTGATCTTCAATGCATATATTAAGGTTTGATGCATCCAATGCCATTTTGATCCTGGAAATTTTGTGTTTATTCTTTTTGGAAGTTTGCAGGATTCTCTCCTTGTTCCTGAAGTTCTAAGATTTCCCAGTGATTTTTCCATGATGTTACTCTGTTTAAAACAATTAGCTTAGGTACTGTCTGAGCTCCCCTGGTCTAAAATGTCATGTCTTCAAGTCTTTGGAAATTTTTTGAAAATTTTCCTTGATAATTTGTGTTGTCTTTTGTCATTGTTGTTGAGATGATGTTCTCTCTTTCTAGAACTACTATTCTCCTAAGAGCACTTTTTTTGTTCTTGAATGTTCCTTTTTGTCACCGCCTCTTCCTTTTTTTTAATAGATATAAACTCTTCTCTTATTCTCATAACATTTTTAAGGTTCTTTTTAGATTTTTGATTTATTTTTGTTTCCTTCATTTTTTAAAAATCTTCTTCCATAAACTTTGCTCAAATATCTGTACACAATTGCTTATGTATGCATATTTAAGAATGAATGGATAAAAAAAGGAAAAAGATGACTGGAAATTCCTTATACAGAGGTGAGGTAACCTGGCGATAGGGTTTGCTGAACTAAATCATATCCCCTCCATACCAACTCTTAAATTAAAGCCCTGTCTCCCCAGTGTGATTTTATTTGGAGATATGGCTCTTAAGGAAGTAATTAAGGTTAAATGATATAATAAGGACCCTAATCCAATACTATTGTGTCCTTTCAAGAAGAAAATACCAAAGACCTCTTTCTCCCCATCCCACACACAGAGAAAAGGCCATGTGTACACACAACAAGAGGGCAACCGTCTGCCAGCCAAGAGCCTACACCAACTTGATCTTCAAGCCTCCAGGACTGTGACTAATAATTTCTGTTATCTAACCCACAGTTCTGGTAATAGTACTCTATTATAGAAGCCCAAAGAGTCCAATAAAGGATCCCAAACCTCTGACAGGTTTTCTTTCTTTGGGTATCTCTGTCTCTCTGCAGAAGCCTCTCTCAAACTCCTACCTAGGAGGTATAAGTTGAGCACTGTTCTCAGAGTTACAGAGGAGAAATGGTCTCGGGTGAACTTGTCCAGTGTATAGATTTTGAATTAATGTTCAATGCAGTACAGTGTTCCTGTCCTTAGCAGTGTCCAGTGTCTCCCAATCCCAGGACCCTCAGGTGCAGCCTCTCTAAGGAATAAACCTCCATTCTTCTTCTAGGGTGGGAGGCAGGTGATCATATTCTTGCTATACAAAATTTCAAGCAATATTTTTGTTTTTAGCATCATCTTCACCTACTTTCAGAGTAACATGAACTTCAAATTTCTAAGTCTTCAGCATTCTCTGCATATGAATTAGCTTGATTCTGGTTTCCTCTATTGCTGGTGTAGGTTTCAGCATTTCTCTGATTGCTAAACCAGTTATTTCTCATCCATTTGCTTTCCAGCTTCCCAAAGTTTGATGCTAGTGCCCCCTGTAGTTTAGATGACTAAGGCATACACTGTAAAAGCCATGGACCCAGGTTCCAGACCTGTGGTTGGAAAGGGGAAAAAATTAGAAATTTGGTGCTATTATCTCTATTGAAATATTTTATTATATCTTTCTTCAACATATCCCCTTTCTGTCATCAAGAGATATTCAATATGCCATGTTTTACTAGAAGTTGAAGCTTGGCCTTTAATACCCACATGAGAACATAAGACAAGATCTTGAGTCTAAAAAACACTGTAATTGAAACTAAGATCCCCACATAAGCTAGGACTGTAAAGGAATGTCATATAAATGAAAGGATAGACTAGAACAGACTAGCATAGACTAGCAATTCACTGGCTAAGGAAAATAACAAGGAAACTTTTTACTTGAACTCTCAGCAGGAAAAAGAAACCCTCTCCCTTAAAAATTTATAAACAGGGATAACGCCACGTAACTGAACTAACACTAATGAGAAGATCCACCAGGATGTACCAAAAGGGAACACTTTCACACTGTTGGTAAGAGTGCAAATTGGTACAACTCTTATGGAGAGAAGTATGGGGATTCCTCAAAAAAAGTAAGTATAGGAAATCCCATAAAATCCTGTCATCCCACTTCTGGGTATTTACCTAAAGAACATAAGAACATTAATTTGCAGAGACATATTCACCCCCATGTTTACTGAAGCATCATTTATAATAGCCAAGAATTGGAAACCATCTGTGTGCCTATCTTCATACAAGTCAATAAAAAAGTATCTACACAATGGAATATTACACGGCCCTTAAAAAGATGAAATCCTGCCATTTGCACCAATATGGATAAAACTAGAGGGGGTTATGCTAAGTGAAATATGTTAAAAGAAGACAAATACCAAATGATCTCACTCATATGTGAAATATAGAGAAACAAAGCAAAGGATAGACTAAACAAAAACTACATCTTGGACATTAACAATAAAACTGAGATTACCAGTAGGGAATGAGGTGGAGGCAAGTTGTAGTGGGGTCCAATGGACAATGGTGAAGAACTTGGGTAATTTGGTGGTGAGCAGGATGTATTATCATATATTTGAGGGAGCTTGCACATATGGGTTTATGTTACTTTGTAAATCAAAATTACCTTAATAAATATTAAATTTAAAAAAGCACAAAAGAAAAAGTTATTTAAATGAAATCTTCAAAGAAAAAGTAAAATTAGAGTCTGAATAAGCTAACTAAGCATGTTTAAAAGTATTAAAGATATAATAGAAAAAATCTAGACTCACGGTTTAATAATAAGACATGAAAGAACAGGCAACTTTGGAAATAAAAAATTCAATATCTAGAAATGAGAAGTGAAATTATTGATAACAAATAGCTCAGTAACAGTGAGACACAGCTGAAGAGAGAACTGGCAAACTAGGAGATATATCCAGAATGCAGTACGGTCAGCTAAAAGCATGGAAAAAAGAAAAAGAAATTAATAGTCATGAAGAACAGAAAAGGAAGTTAACAGACACTACAGTATGAGTAAACAGAAAGAATGTAAAAAAATCAATATTTGAAGAAATAAAGACTTTGAAGAGTTTTTTGACCACACAGTCTAGCCCACAAGGCAAATATAATCAAATACCAAAGATTCTTTATTATATAGATCATTTTCTCTGCCAATAACACAATACAAAAAATAAGTAACACAGGATAACAATGCCATACATATATTTGAAATTTTAAAAACATATTACATGAGTCAAAGGAGTTATAATCAACTCAGAAAACATTCAGAAATTAATAATGAAACACTATATATCAATACTTGCGTGATACAGTTAAAGCAATATATAATGAAAATACACTGCCTTAACAAATTTGTGATTTTTAAAGTTAGTCTCCAGGTCAGTAGCATGATCCAGGAACTTGATAGAAATGTAATTTTCCACCTCTACCCAAATTCCAGGGAATCAGAAATCCTAAGAATGGGGCTCAGAAATCTGTATTCTATCAAGAACATTGCCTAGTGTTCTGACGCATCTCAAGTTTCAGAACCACTGTACACATTGATATACATATATTCAAAACCAGAAAGGATTAACAGTAAATATCCAGTGCAAGAATTTAGAAAAAGGACATTGAAAATCAACCCCAAAATAATAGATGGAATAAAACAATAATGTTAAGAGCAAAAATTTTCTTGACAATTTATTTCAATGGGTTAAATTCTATGTGTAGATCCTTTAAGTCCCGCCCGGTGGAGCAGGACTTGGGCATAGTCCACATACATCCCAAGGTCCCAGTTCACGTCCCAGGACTGATGTGAAAGACCAAGATGAACAACTACATAAAATAAGTCAAGTGCTTCCTCCTCTCTATCTTTGTACCTGTCTTTGCTCACTTTCATTCCCGCCTGCACCTTTCCTTTAAAAAAAAAAAAAAGGTATTATCTTTCTTTTAGGTTATAACAAATCCAATTTTCCTCCAGGTTGACTCTATTTTAGAGCAAGAAATTTGGATAAATAAGAAAATCACACATAGAAGAACATCTCAGGATAACTCATTCTCTATCTCTATCCAGATATTTTTCCGGATAGAATCATAAGAAAGTATTAAAAGTGATGTTATTTGAAAAGAAGATCTTATAGTCAGAAGGTTAGTTTTCACTTTTCTTTTAAATATTACCATTGCTTCAATTTTTAATTTTTTACATATGTTAACTTTTATTTTTTAAAGTGGTAAGATTTACTTGGACTATGAGGTGATAGGTAATTTCATTTCATTCTTTAACCTTGTATGTTATTGATTCAACCACTATGGAAACCAGCATGTGGAGTCCTCAAAAAATTAAAAATAGAAATACCACATGATCCAGCAATTCCATTTCTGGGAATTTATTGGAAGAATGCAAAATATTATTTAAAAAAAGTGTATGTGTCCCTATGTTCATTGTGAGGAATATAGAGCAACGAAGCAAAAAACACATACTCTCACATACAGAGCTTCCAAAGAGAAAAGGACTGGTGTGGGGGTTGTGAAATGGGTAAAGGGGGTCAATTGTATGGAGATGAAGGGAAGCTAGAAGTTTTGTGATTACATAATAGAGTATACACAACTGTCAAATTAAAAGGATGGTGTACAATCGAAACTTACAAAATGTTATAAACCAATTTCTTCAATAAAATTCATTTTAAAAAAGGAGGTTAACTTTATGGCATTGTTAAAAACAAAAATAACAACAAACACATGTACCAAACCTGGAATGGGTCAAGTTTTTTTCGGTTGTTTTTCTTTTTTCTTTCTTTTTTTTGCCTAATGTAATTCAGTCTCTTCCTAGGAATAAATTAGCATATTTGAGAGAAATATGTAAGTGATTTTCTGATACATTTTAAAGGAACTGAAGATTTGGCTTAGGAAATTCATTATCAGTCTAGAGTCCATGGATCTCTAGCCAAACATAATTTTCTTCTGAATCTAGTCTAACAATGATGATCTATTTCTATAAAATGTCCCTATAAAATTTATTCAAAGACTAAATCTTTGAACTGGCTCAGTAGATTTTTCCTTTGCAGAAATATTTGTAATAAAATTTGATACATGGTCATAATGAGATTGCTTGAAAACTATTTTTTTTTTTATCACTTTTAAACCTGTTTTAAAACCTTCAGAAAGCTGGATAATCTTCAACTTGGCTACGGAAGAATGAGAGGTGATGGATGACAGCCCTAGAACTGTATGAACAGATGCAATTAATTCATTCTTTCAACGAGTTTTTGCGTGCCTACCACATATCAGGATTTGAAAAGTACTGGAGTATCTATCGCGTGTCAGGCACTCTTCTAGGATCTGGGGATTTAAAAAAAAAAAAAAAAAAAGTGGGGGTTTTGTGGGGCTAAAAACTACAGTTCCCATAACGTCTTGCTCTTCGGCCTGCACCCAAGTGGGCGCTGTTTTCCGCTTGTCTCTTCCCAGGAGTCGGGTTGTTCAGAGCCCCGCCCCTTACTGCCATTTGCTCAGTCTCCCGCTAGGACGCGGACTACGACTCCCGCAATGCCCTCTGGGGCACCCTATAAGGACGCCACCTCCAGCCTGGAGGCGCCGTGGACGACTACAGTTCCCAGCATGCTGCACTCCCCCCCTTGGGTGTTATTGCCCCTTTCCCGGTGCGGGACGCGGTAGCAGGGAGCCGGAGTGCCAGGCCCGGGGTGCTCTGTGTCCTTCCCCGGGGCAGGGACGAGGCAGCGACCGGACGTCGCGGCGCCGAGCCGGGGAGCGAGCGCCGGAGGCCCCCGTCCGTCCTGCCCCGCTTACTTCCCCCTAAGCTCCGTCTCCTTTCCCGCGGCCGCCCGGACGGCTCCGGGCGACTGGCTGGGGCCGGAGTGGCGGTCGCGGCGCCGGGGCTGTGGCGAGGCCGCGGCCCTCGGGGCGGCGGTAGCGACATCGGCGCTGGGGAGGAAGAGGAGGGAAGATGGCGTCGGAACTCGAGCCCGAGGTGCAGGCCATCGACCGGAGTTTGCTGGAATGTTCGGCTGAGGAGATCGCGGGGGTGAGTGCCCAGACTCGGGCGGGGACGTCCGGCGCCGGCCCAGCGCTCCCCGGTGGAGGAGCGGACTCCTGGGAAATCCCAGAGCCTCCCGGCCGCGTCTTGGGGTAACTACTGCGCGGGGTGCTGCGGCCTCGCCTAGTGGGTGCCGGTGGGGAGGACACCCATCCTGTGCCTCTCCTGTTCTTGCCCCGAGCTACGCTGTGCAGGAGCCTCCGGTGCATTCCCTTCCTGCCTCGGAGAACCAGCCACTCTTGTATTATTCCTCCTCTCCCCCATTCCCAGCATGTCCCCAACACCAGGCCCCTTGCGCTGTGTGCAGGCTCTTGGAAGGGGGCAGGCAGAGACGCTTCCTAGTTGGGAGGATGCGATCGCCTTACTTTACCTTGCTGATTTCTTGTTCCTGAAGTCAGCGGTACAGTGCCTCTCGCACCGAAACTTGCTGCCTTAACCGAGTCCCGACTTTGTTTCTGGGACTTCCCTAGGCGCCAGGGACGCCGGTGACACTGTTCTCCCTCTTCCCCACGCTTCTGTGAGTGTTTGCACCGGTTGGGTCAGTGGACCACGCTTATGAATGTGTGGAAAGTGTTGGTACAACACGTTTAGTGAGTGTGAGAAAGTAGTCGTGAAGACTGGGAGATGACAAAAATAATATTTCCAGGAGTTGCGAGGGTAGTTGGATGGAGAACAAACGTTATATAACTTTAAGAGAGCAGGTTTCACTAAATAGAAGCTACTAGGTATGTGAGGTTTGGTCACAGCGTGGCAGGAGCAGTAATGCCTCAAACAAACTGCTCAAACCCAGTATTGTGCTGAAGTTGTGATATAAATGTGCTCGTTTACGTTGCAAAGTTGTAAAAACATGAATAAATTCGATGGCATCTTTCCCCAAGGACGGAGAACAGCGTTCAAATTGTCCAGAAAGATTATGAATGGACCGAAACAACTTAAGCCCCACCTACAAGGCCTCTAATCTAAAAAACTACCTAGCAGGGAATGACCTTTGACCACAAGAAAACAATCTGAACGTTAACAAAATTTTAGGGGAGACTATTTGTGGGGCTGTTGATAAGTGAGATGTGGACACTCAAGTCAGGGTGGAAATAAATGAATAAGAACCAGAGTGGAGGTGACAAAGTTTAAAGAAATATATGGTTGAATGATGAGTTGTTTTTAAACCGACTTGTTTAGTTTTTGTCTTTCTGCGTAATTTTACAATGCCTCAAGGATTTTCAGCTCCCATCTACCTTTTGTTTATCACAGAGATTTTTTTTTTTCCCTAAAGAAAAGGTACAGGTAAGTGTGAAGGCAGACAGGCAGGCAAGTAAGACAGTGAAGGAAGAAACATTTTATTTTATTTAGTTGTTAATTTTGGATGCACCCCCAGGCCCTGTGTCTTGAACCTGGGACCTTAGAATGTATGTGATACAGACTTAGTTCACACTTTTCCCAGTTCTGAAAGTTCAAACTACTAAGTATTTGAGCTTCCGCAGTTAGCAGCAGTTCTTGGAAACCTAGTTGTGAAACACATGCTAGGGACCACCACTTCTAATTCTTGTGCAGTGAAATTCTTAAGCAGGAGCAGTGGGGGAAATGAGGAAAATGCAGCAAAAAATTATTAATTTGGACTTACTTCGAGTTTGTGAGGATCACAATCTAAATTACCTTGTATCTCTGTTTACTTTTAAATACCTTTCTAAACAATAAGATTTAAAAAAAATTGGAAGGCCAACAAAATTCCTTAAAGATATAAACTAATAAAAAGCATACAAGAGACCTCTGGTTATAGAATTAAATTTACTTTGTGTACTTTTTCAGTATTTGTATTTTGTTAAAACAGTGTAACACTTAAAAATTATTCCTTCGGTTTAGGCTCCAGCACAAACTTTTGTCATAAATGAGAAGAATAAAGTTTGCTCAGGTTGGTAGTACATTTTAGGTAAACAAGTCAAGAGGCTGTTATTCCGCCTTGAGCCTTCTGTTACTGATAATTCCGGGGATCACATCCCAATGACTTAATAAACACTGGTGTCATCTTTCCCACATTTTGCACACTGCTTTTATTTCTACTGTCAGGAGGAAGGACTTTTTATGATCCCATCTCTCTTAACTAGTATCCCTCACAAATAAAAGCATTTAAGCTGAATCTTCACTAATTTTAAGTTTAGGATAGTCAAGTAGTCCTTTCTTCTCAGTCTTTTCTTTTTCTTGCCAAATTGATTCCACAAGTATGACTTTTGACAACACTTGTCAAGTTTGTGTATATACATGCTCCATGGATTTGATTATAATATGTTCCAGTAGGTGATTGTGATTAAAAAAGTACATGCATTCTTTTTCCCCAGTTGTAAAAGAAATAATCATTTTAGGAATGCTATGTAGTTTTATATTTCTTGGCTATTTTTTGCTTTCAGGTTTTTAACCATTTTCTATATAATTGACATTACAGTTCAGTTCAGTGGTTTGTAGTGTATTCATGGAAGTATACAGCTATCACCACAATCAATTTTAGGAATCTTTATTAATGCCCCCCTTCCCCCGCAAAAAAAAAAAAACCCATACTTGTTAGCACTTATTCCCCATTTTCTCCTAACCTCCCAAACTTTAGGCAGCTACTAATCTATTTCTCTATTCATAGATTTACCTCTCTGGAAATTTTATATAGGTGGAATCATACAATGTCTGTCTTTTTGTGACTGACTTTTTTTGAGTATAATGTTTTCAAGGTTCATCTATATTGTAGCATGTACCAATACTTCTTCCTTTTATTGCCAAATGATACAAATAGTATGGATATATATTAAATTTATCCACTCATCAGTTGATGGACATTTGGGTTGTTTCTGTTTTGGGGATGTTATGAATTGTACGCTATGAACACAATTTTTTGTAGGAACATGTTTTCGTTTAGTTAAGGAACCCATAAACTCTCTTCCAGAGTGATCCTATCATTTTACATGTCCACCAGTAGTGCATGAGGAGTCTAGTGAATTTCTTCCAATCTTGCCAATATTTACTGTCTTTGATTATAGCTGTTCTATTCAGTGTGAATTGGTATTTCCTTATAGTTTGATTGGTATGTCCCGCATAACAAGTGATGTTGAGCAAAAACCTTTCAGGAGCTCGTTGCTATTTGTATACCTTCTTGGAAGCATCAGTTCAAATCTTTTGCCTATTTTTAAATTAGTTTTTTATTTTGTCTTTTATTGCGTCTCTACATTATTTTGACTTGTGAATACTCTTCATTTCTAGGACTCCTTAATATAATTTATTTTTTTTAAAGGAAAGGTGCAAGCAGGAAGAGAGAGAAGGAAAAAGTACTTTGTTTGATTTATTTAGTTGTTCACCTTGGTTGTTCCCCTTGGCCCTGGCACTGGAACCCAGGTCTTTGGGATACATGTGGATGGTGCCCAACCTCTGCTCCACCGGGTGCCCTGGAGACTTCTTAAGGTAGTCCTGAAAACTCCGCTTCAGCACAGGCAATTATTATTTTTTAATTAACTCAAGTTGATTATCCTTGTTTGAAAACAAAATCAAATGTGGTTAAAGAATACAATTTTAATTGGGTGTAGAATAATAATTAGATACGATAATAAAAGACTAACCTCTAGGGATTCTTTCATTTTTGTGCTTATTATACTTACTCTCTATCCCAGGGCTTAATTTTCACGTTGGAAAAGGAATGCTCCTGGAAACACTGTCATAACATGTTTACTTTAGTGGAATGAGTTGACAGTTTCTTTACTTCCCTTATCAAGGACTTCTCATGAGATGTTAAGTGCCTACTACTCTCTCCTGCATGTTGGTGTGACAGCCACAAGTGTCTAAATAAGGACAAATTAACATGCACCCAAAGTAAGAATATCACTCATTTTTTATGTTGAAGAAATATTAGCTTGTTAAAGCTAATAGGAAGAGATCACTTTGTCTTCACAACTTTTTTCCTTAATCTAAAAACTGTTGCCATTACTAATTCAACAAGTCTAGTATAGAATTCTCATGTAAAGGTACTTTGACTTATGTGCTAAGTGTTTAAATTTAATGAAGTGTAAGTACCTTTAACAGATCCCAAATCTGTCAGGTGACTTTGAATTTGGAGCATTTGCTTGCTTTTCTTGAGCCAGATTTTTATGTCTTGTTAGTAATGTTATAATAATAGGTAATAAACAATATTTACAATGAAGTGCTTATTTAACTAATAATACATTTTATATAAGGTGACTGATTATTTTTTTCCCTAACCAGTTGGTGATTTAGTTTCTGAATTTTTAATTTAAGAAATCTGTGAACATATACCCTAAAACCAGTACAATATATGTTTACAGGTTCGATGAAAAAAAAAAAGTATATGCACAGATTTGACCTGTCATTGCTATTAGAGCCACAAGATCACATAATTCATTTTACAAAACACCTTGGATTTTATTTTCCTTGGATTAAAATTCTGCAAAACAGAAGTTTTAGGAGAATTGGGAATGCAAATTATATGAAAAACAAAGACTGCTTTTAAAAATAAAAACTTTTAAATGTTTTGTAAATTAAGATTGCCTGAGACATAACTTTCTAGGATCATGGAGGTGAATTATTTAAATTTTAACCCTTTTTTTTTTTTATTCGTAGTAAATTGCTTAGGATAATTTACTCTACCTTCATTCATTTTATGGAGTAGGGTCTGACTCTGAGTGAAAAATAGGACATTTACCCTTGGATGTGCCAAAAAAAAAGATTTTTTAGCTCAAAGAATTAGATTCTAGTTTGTTGCTTGATGACTCTGCCTTTTACTATTGAGTACATTTTTTTAAAACTCATCCTTTTTATAACTACCGAACTTCTTGTGTATAATTTTGATTTAGAGCCACTTTTTTAAGGGAAAGAATCATTAAACCTATGGGATTGTCCTCCAAGAAATACTGTTGTTTTAAGAGTAATTTAGTCACTTTCTCCTTGCAGGAAGCAGACACATTCAAAGTTAGTAACATTCAGAAAAGACAGTTTCACCTTGGAGGTGAAAATTTTTTCACTGTTTTCAGTTATAAGCTTTCATTTATGAGCAAGATTTTCACATTTTTAATAAGCTTTCTGAAAATATGAAATTGACTAGAAAGTCCATGAATATTCACTTCATGAATATTTTAAATCTATATTATTTTTAGAAGGAAGTGGGTTGAAGATTGTACTAGTAATATTTAAAATGAAAACCTTCTTTTGTTTTCTTATGGTGTTAGACATTGCATAAACTCTTTTTAAACAAGAATGTAATTTGGAATTTAGGTTGAAATGCATAGGTAAACTGTTCCTATGTAATAGCAGTTCATATAGCTACATTTTTGGAAAACTGAGTCATTTTATACTTTGTTTTCTTAATATTTAAAATTTTTGTTTGGTTTAGAGCTAAAATGAGCTTTAATTACACAAAGCAGTACAGAGGACAAATAAACATCAGCAGAACTGGCAGGGAAGAATAAATGACTGAATACAGGGGAAAGACTTAAGGAAATAGAGGGGAGTGATTTGAAAGATGCCCTATCTAGCTTTGATTTCTAGAAACTAAAGGTGTTTATCTCTGCTTTTGTTACAGCCACATGTGATACTTTGTGACAGTAAGTTGTATAAACATTAATCAATCAGTTAAGGGTTTTACTAAATTCCCACTGAGACCGGGTTCTTTTTCAGATGGGGAGTGGGGGAGGGCATGGGCTGAGAAAGGCCTTTTATTTATAGAAAGTGAACATAAATGGAGAGTGCAAGAGGTAGAAAACACATGAGGAGACTGGATAGTATCCCATAACAGTGGACTTGACTTTGGTCCTAAATACAAGAGGAAGCTGGATAACAGTTATCATATTGACATTGTGTAAGAATCTCTGTGGAGTAAAGTTGGAAAATGGACTGTAGCAGGGCAAGATGAGTGGGGATCACTCAGATATTGGGGATCTCTAGGACTTGCTTCAATAATGCAGTGAAAGATGAGTGGGGGATTTTGACTAGGTAGTGCCTATCGAAATGAAGCAAAAGAAATGTTTAGATTCAACAGATCTTTAGGAAGCCTAATAGACAAAACATGATGATTGGCTGGATGTTGGGGTGAGGAAGAAGATTTTCAGGTTTTTCTGGTTTTACTTGGGTAGGTGCTGGTGTCTAAAATAGAGAAATGGGGAAAATAGGGGCTTGTGTGTTTGGAATTAGTGAGTTGGTATCTGAAGTTAAAACTGTTCCTTTTCTTTCTTTTTATACTCACTTCTTTACTTCTAGTCACCAATCATGTGGAGTTTTTTCTACACCAAGCTGTGTTCTATTCTCTGCAGACACCAAGTGGGTGCCCTACTGTTCAATTGAATTCTGACACCCTACCTGGGGTTAGCATCTGATTCCCCCCCCCCCCCCCCAAGAGCTCTGTCCCACAAGACTTCCCCCAGCCCCTACCTTCAAATGTTAATCATAAGTGGTGGGTCTTCAGATTACCTGCAGCTTCTCTTCGGCTACAAATTGGAGGTTTCTGTGGCCTGCTCTTTAGGTTGGATAATTTGCTCTGGTCACAGAATTCAGGGAAACTATTTACTAGGTTGCTGGTTTAAGATAAAAGGATACAACTCAGGAACAGTCAAATGGAAGAAACGCATAGAGCAAGGGATATGAGGAGGGGTGCCCTCTTCCAAGCGCTCCAGCGCCTTTGTGTGTTCACCAACCCGGAAGCTCTCTGAACCCTGACATTTAGGGGTGTTTTCACTGATCTTCAGTAATTGGTTTAACCTCCAGCCGCTCTCAGCTGCATGAATTTGGGGCTAGAGGCTGTAAGTTCCAACCCTCTAATCACGCTCTTGGTTCTCCTGGCAACCAGCTCCCACCCTTGGGACTCCTGAAAGTGTCCCATTAACATAAACCCTGGTTTGGTTGAAGGGGACTTGTTATGAATAACAAAAAATCGTCCTTTTCCCTTCTCTTTATTGTTTAGAAAATTTCAAGAGTTTCAGGAGCTCTGTGTCAGGAACTGGAAGACCAATATATACTTCTTATTTTAATTCACAGTATCGCAGAACCTGTTACTAAGTATATAAATATAATAAATAAATATAATCAGCACAGGTAATTGGACATAAATGTTTGGAGGCAAAAAATGACTTTTGAGAGGGTCTTTTTTTTTTTTTTTTTTTTTTTTATCTGGGAGAGCAAAAGGGGAAAAGCTTTAATGGAGAGGTTGGTCAGGAATGGAAGGCATAATTGCTGCAAGGGTCTTTATTAACTGACATGCGTAAGAGACAGAGATGTCATCTTGCTTATTTGTTTCCTTAATTTTTTTTACCCTGGCCTCAGCTCACAGACTGCTTCTCTTAGCCGCCCAAGTCACGGGGTGTGCCTCATCGCACTTATTAACCAGTGAAAAATGTCGCTAGTGTTGTGGCTGTTCATGCTGACTACTGGCTCCTCCTGGGGCGAGTGGCGAGATAATCCAAATTGCAGTCTGAATATCATTGGAGCAAAGCATTAGAAGGGAAGTCATTGTGGTCATTTTCCTGTACGACCTACAAATGGTTGCTTTAGGGATCATTTTGAGGAGGAGAATGCATTCATTTTAATTTTGCTTTTACTTTAAGTAGACTTCTAAAATAAGGCATTTCTTTCAAGTTCTAAAATGAACTTGACCCTTTTTGGAAAGAAGACATACAGTGATAAGTATTGCCAGCAAAATGATGTTTAAGACTTGCTTGTTTTGTACATCAAAGAAAGGGTTAGGTTTACTCACATTAGCAGTTTTATTGATATTGCTTAAACCTATTTTTTTTCTTTGTTCTGTTTTTTTTTTAAAGAAATGGCTGCAAGCGACTGACCTCACTAAAGAAGTATACCATCATTTAGCCCACTATGTACCCAAAATCTACTGCAGGGGTCCCAACCCTTTTCCACAGAAAGAAGACATGTTGGCACAGCATGTTTTGTTGGGACCCATGGAATGGTACCTTTGTGGTGAAGATCCTGCATTTGGATTTCCAAAACTTGAACAAGCAAACAAACCTTCTCATCTTTGTGGTCATGTTTTCAAAGTAGGAGAGCCTACATACTCTTGCAGGTAAGATATTATAATTTTCTTTATAATTATAAAACTTAACCATCTTTCCCTAAAACCTTAAATTTTTGTTTTAAACTTAGGAAATATATGTGTGTGTGTGTACGTGGGTATGTGTGTGTAGATAACAGATATAGAGAGAGGGAGAGAGAGAGAGATGTGTATATATATTCTCTATATATGCACACAAATATTCTGTACGACAAATATATCTGCTTTAGTAAATAATTATAAAACATTCATGTATGTATTTTCCAGGCCAACAAATAAAATATCACCAACTTTCTAGAAACCAACTGAGTGCTTTCTTCTTGCTTCATAATTACCTGCTACCTTGATTCTTATAATAATTACTTCCTTACTTTTCTTGATAGTTTTTTGGTGATGGTGACTCTGTTTGATGTTATCCCAGATTTGACCAGTCGGTGCCCCCATTACACTCGCTTCTTTGTCCTTTTCACATGCTTTTATTAGGTTTTGAGTGCTTCTTTGCTTCTGGTACAAGATGTCCACAGCTCACTGTGTGCTTTCTCTGACCTACATTTAGAATCAGCCATTTCTGCAAGGAGTTTCCTTTAATCTGGAAATAATATTTAAAAACCATGATCTAGGTTCTCTATGTACTCATTGCTACTAGGATGATTTTTCTTTTATAAATTTTTTGGTGAGAATTGAGTATATAAGTGTAAAAGTTAAAGTGCCCTGTCTTTTTTTTTTTTTTTTTTTTTGGTATCTCACCCTTTTTCTCAGAATTAATTATGAACATTTTTACTGCATCCTGGAAATTTTTTATGCATATGTGGGCCGATATATTTGACTATCTTAAACATGCATATATGCAGACATACATATAAAAGGGAATACGGTATCTATACTGGGTTAATCTTCTTTTCTCTAACAAAATCTTGCCATCTGTCCATATTAGCCATATAGTTAGATAATATTTCATTTTACGGATGTATTATTGATACTGATGTTAACTTTTTTTTCCTTAATACTTTTTCTGTGGGACTTATTTAATAAGCTTAATTTTTGTTAAGGCATTTGTCTGTGGTAGTCTTTATCAGCATGGTAGAATATCAGCAGATCTTTTTATATATCAAAAGACTATTAGATCTTGCTTTTTGTTTAAAACCCTCTCTGCATCCTCTTTTGAAGATGTCTGAAGCATTAGGGCTAGTTTAACCTTACGATTTACAGATGAGGAAACTGAGATCCAATTGTTACAGTAAAGTCCTTTGTAGCAAAAGGATACAGTTACAATTATGCATTTGTATGTTGTATCTTTTATCTTTAATCTGGAACATTTTCTCAGTTTTCTTTTGACTTTCATGATCTTGCCACTTTTGAAGATTGCAGGCCAATTATTTTGTGTATTCAGTTTGGGCTTGCCTGACAGGCCTTGTGATTAGAATCAAGTTGCGTCTGTCACAGGAATATCACAAAAAACACTTGTTTTGATTATTCTCTGTCAAGTATCATATGATTTTGATTTGTTTGATAACTGGCGGTGTTAACTTTCATTACTTGATTTAAAGGAATGTCTGTAAGACTTCCCTGTAAAATTATTCTTTCTACCTCTGTAATTGATAAATGTTTTGTGAGGCGGTACTTTGAAATGATTAAATATCAGATTTTTTATCAGACATTCAGTTACTCATTTATTTGTATAAGTATGTATTCATGGAGTTATATTTGTTTTTTGTTTTTTAAGGAGAGGTGCCGGCAGGCAGGAAGAGAAGAGAAAGAAACATTTACTTCTTTTATATACTGTTCATCTGTAGTTTCAGTTTAACTCTGCAGGATTCTTCCTGTGTGTGTGGAGCCCATCCCTGAGTCAAGGACTCACTCAGTAGCAATCCCTACATTGACTTCTCCCTCTTCCTGACTCTTTCTCATTCTGCACATATTCTACCCCTGGTGCCTGGCCCACAGCTTCTAGCTATTTTGCCTGCCCCCAAACTGATACAGTCTCTACTTATTGAGACCTTTCTGTTCCAGTTAGGCGCTAGCTCCCTGAGTCACAGGAAGAATTTACCCTCTGAAGGAGAGTCAGGGCCATCATGGACTTATCCTCCTGAATTTCCCTTCTCTTAGTTATTGCAGTCTTGTGCTGCCTCTTCAGTGCCTGGAAACAGTTGCTTCATGGATTCATCTGGTTTTTTGGTTATATTCAATCGGAAAGCTAGTTCAGTAGTAGTTACTCTTATAAGCAAAATTGGAAGTCCCTACATTTATTTTAATTAATGGAAGTCACTTACATTTGTTGAGCATTTCCTAGACACCATATTTAATGCTCTATGTTTTATATATAATCGTGCTTAATCCTTCCGTAAACTTTAGAGATAATAGCCCCAAGGAAACTGAGACTCAAGTAGTTAAGGATTTACCTGCAGTCATAGAAATTGAAACTAGGGCTCTTTGACTTCAAAGTCCACATTCTCTTCATTGTACCTTTGATTCTCAAATACTGGTCTCGATACATTTTTCTCTCATACTTAGTAAGGTGAAGAAAAAACTAGGAAAAACGTACTGAATTTTTCTTGCAACTGAATTTTTGTTTAGTTCCTAAATACTGTGTAATATCTTTTGTTAAAAAATTAGTAATTGAAATGAAGACAGTGGGTTAGTTGATTTTGTTTTTTAATGTTCTTAGGAAAAAAATGAGTAACCCCTTTCAGGGACCATTCTATTGGTCACTGAAACTTGGAAATCAAGCAACTACTACACAGTACCATTCTGCTTACTAAGCAGAAAATGGAGTTGCGCTGCAATATTGCCACAAAGTTCATACAAAGAATATGAAGCAAAAATCATGTTTGGGCTGGAGAAAGAACTGTTGGTGTGACTCAGAATTACATACTTTGCCTGAATCCTGTTCTCCCTCATTATTCAGTTAGACTTGCTCCTCCTTCCTAATTGCAGATGTTTAACACATATAATAGTTCTCATACATAATAGGTGCTTAGCAAATGTTTGTTGAGCAAATGTCTGTTACATTTCAAAGTACAGAAGACAGTTTTAAAGATGTTATTTTGCTGTTCCTACTTTAAACTCTTGAATATTCCTGTTTGTTGCACACTTTCATATCTGTCCAGTAGCAATATTCTATTTACTTGGAAACCTTCATAATTTGAATTTGACATCAAATATTCACTCTTCAACCCAGCCAGTTTAATAGAAACTGGTTCTGCTGATACATAGAACAATCATATTGTTTATGAACTTACTGCCTTACTTTATTTATTTTTGGTTTTAAAGGAAAGGTAGAAGACAGGAATGAAGGCAAGTGGGCAGACAAACAGTAAGAAAGAGGAGAAAGTACTCTCATCTTTTATTTTCAGTTGTTCACACTGGTTGTTCCCCCCCGGGACTCAGACCCACAGGTATGTGGCCTGCGTCCTTCGGAGGAGATTGACCTAGCAGGTACTCCACCAGGCCGTGCCTCGCTTTATCTTTCAACCGAGATGCAATGTACAGGAATTTTGTCGATCCCAATGAAAAATGCATGGTTCTTAAAGTCATAGCCTTTCTGATATCTCAGCTGCATGTCTGTCTTTACAGGAGTTCCAAAGAATTCTAGTACTGTTTGCTAGACTTTGTGATCATCTTAATTCCACAGCAGCCAGTCTCTAGTAAGCTTGTAGAGTGTCTCCTTGTGCATGTGGAGCCCATCCCTCTGTCAGGGACTCAGTCAGTGGCAATCCCCACATTGACTTCTCCCACTTCCTGACTTTCTCATTCTGCACACCTTCTCCCATCTGTTTCTGTGTGTGAGTCCACCTGAGAAAGAGATTGGGTACAGGTATGAATGCTTTATAGGGAGGCCTTGGTTAAATTGACTGTTCTGGGATCTTCCATTACTAAAAGGAGAAATAAGAAGAGTCTTATTTTCAACAGAGTTGGTGGAATTGATTTTGGGGAGTTTGATGGAGTGCGGATGGAATGACAGAAAAGGAATATATTTATTTCCCCAGTGAAAACGGTGTATAGTGTAAGCTGTTTGCCTGTATTTGAAGATGTGCCTTAAGGATTTGTCAGGGTGAGCAAGTCAGAGGTGACCTCAGTAGATTTTTCCTGTGTAACATGTGGTGGAGGTTGAACGTGGATATATCAGTCTGAAATTTCTCTGGGATATAAGTTCATTTAACTAAAGTCTGGAGGTATAGGTTAAACTATTCATACTTATTTTGGATAGTCTGACTATTTTTAGAGGGTGGTTTCAGTCAGTGAAAAGGAAAGGCACCAAAGGTAGGTGATGCCTCTTGGTGTGGGGAGGGATTTTCATTTTCATGACGTCATCTAAAGAAAGTCACAGGGATAAGGATAGAGAATATACAGAACAGCTCTTAGCCACTGTTTTTAAAAAATTAAGTTGGAGAAGTTAGACAGGCAAAGCATGCATTGAGTTGCTTGAAAAATGAGTAGAGAAGACAATTTAGGTCATACAAACAAACTTAATATTTAACACAGTGTGAAGTGGACGGTCTTCATTCAGATAACTGCAAAATGGAGTTGAAGGCAGAACATTTTTATAGGGTAAAGAATAAAGCACAAAAAATAGAAAATATCTGATTGGCTGGACCCACATAGTCAACCTCATTTTTGGTAAAAAGGCCTGATTTTGGCTTGGCATTTGGGATTGACTGACTGAATATACTATTTCTGATCACGTGGAGTATTTGCTGGAACATGAAAGTTAGCTGAGTGTCAGTTTACTGATGTAGCAACTGGGCAGGAGTAGTTCCACCTGTGACCAAGAAAGTCAATTCAACAGTTTATAACATATAAAAACTACAAAAGTGTATGCTGCCATGAAGAGTATCCTTTCTCCCATCTCTTAATTTCCCTGGTCCCTTTTCTAGAAATGACCACTATTACTAGTTATGCATATTCTATGCATACGCAAGCATTGCGTATTTCAGTTAAAATTTGTACTTAAGATTGTTAAATAACACAGCAAGAGAGCTGTCTTGCCTTTTTAATGGCTCCATATTGATCCATTTTGCAGGTAGTGTTCTGTTCTTTACTTACTAGCCTTCTATTAATAGACCTTTAGATGGTTTCTGATATTATAAATAGTACCGCACTGAACATCTTTGGGTCTTTGTGCACATGTTGAAGTATATCCACAGAATCTACTTCTGGGTCAAAGGAAGAACGCATTTATTTCCTTTTAATGACCACAAGTAAAAGCCCAAAATGAAAAGGAGAGATGTGCTAGTTGGAGGAGAGGCAAGGTAGGGGAGAAACAATAGACACTCCTGTTGGGAAAAGAGAGAAAATACTGGAACATCAGTCATTGAGCCAGCCTTATGGGGAGGAGAAACCAGGAAGAAGAGGACAGGCTGTGGCAGTCCGGGAGAGACAGCAGATTGAGCAGTTCCCTGAAATGTGGAGGAAAGAAAGCAGTATCTGGTGACATGTGCTTGGACAGACAGCTAGCCTGGGAAGGGGAGAGGGCTTTTAAAGGGCCCAGTAGTACCCAGATTTGGACCAGACTCTTACAGGATATTCCTAAACTTTGTTGTTATCCAAAGTTGGCCAAACATGAGGCGAAGGGCACAATTCTCCACAAAACTGTTCTCTTTTCAAATACATTTGCAAGTTTGGAGATCCAGAGTCACCTTCGGTTCGCACCAGCTAGTACATATTTTAGGCATCTCTACAGATATTCTTAGCCACTTACTAGAATGGCTTACAGAACTCAGGAAAAATAAAACAAAATAAATACTTCCTCCTCCTCCTCTCTTTCCTGCCTGCCTACTTGTCTTCATTCTTGCTTGTACCTTTCAAATAAATAAATAAGTACAATAAATGAATGAATAAAATGAGTTATATTCTTGGTTTGGAAATTAGTGATCAATTTGGTATAGGATCAAACAGAAGTGCATGGGGTGTAATGATCAGCTTTATATGTCTAGATATTAGGAAATAGGATTAGGAAGGCTTTTGGGGTGATCCTTTCAGGTAAGAAAACTCAGATTTATGTTACCAGAATTTTTCTGCTGATACCCTGTTTGAGTTTTCTCTAAAGGGAAATTTTGCATATCTTGAAAGATATAAATCTTACTTGTATGTTTTTGCCAATACTTAATTTCATGTAACGCACATTTTATCAAAATATAGAATATTTCCATCTGATTCGAAATTTTCCTGATAATAGTTCCAAGTGTTAACCAATATTCTATTAGATAAGTTTTGCCTTTTCTAGAACGTCATACAAATGAAATCATACTCTAGTCCCTGGCTTTTTTTACTCAGCATAATGTTTGTGGTGTTCATTCATGACGTTACAATCATGAGAAGTTAGTTTCATTTTTATTGCTGAGTAGTATCTATTGTATAAATGTGCTATAATTGCCTTTGACCCATTGTCCTTCTGATGAACACCTGGGTTGTTTCCAGTGTGGGCTGTTATGAATAAAGCTTTTTTGATCCTTTTTTTTAATAACAACTCATTTAATTTTTAACGGAAATTAAAGGAAAGAAAAATGTTGGCATATCAGCTTAACATTAAATATTGGCCATTATTATTCTGTACTTAGCTACACTTCTATGCGTTTACTATACCAAATAACATAAATCTTGGGGTGGACCCCTGTGGCTCAATGGCTAAGGTATGTGCCGCATAAAACCAAAGGATGTCGCTCACTAGACTATATTCTAGAACATACTTAGCAGACATGACAACATGAGTTGTTGACTGTGACCTTTTTATTTTTTTTCAAAGGAAAGGTTCAAGCTGGAATGAAAGATGAGCAGGCAGGCAAGCAGGAAGAGGAGGAAACAGCAGTTTATCATTAATTATTTCTCTTCCCCAGGTCTTGAAATGGGGACCTTGGAATATATGTGGACTGAGCCTGGTTTAAAATGCTAGGCCACCAGGATGCGCCAATAATAACCATTTTTATTTATTTTTTAAAAATTGATTGTAGTAACTTTCATTTTGCACATTAAAATGAAACTCGTGTAGGTTCCCCATGTGTGTAGTCTTCCAGCTTGCCTGCCTGCTCGTCCTTGATTCCTAAAATACATGTCAGCGTGCCCTGCCCTTCACCAGGTAACCAAATGTTCTTCACCGTTGTCCGGTGGCCTCTGCCACCACTTCTCCCCTCTCCCCTTCATCTCTATTCGCCTCAGTTCTATTGCAGGTGTCCAGGGGTTGGTTTTGTCTCATTTTTGTTCTTTTGTCTTTTCTGTTCACATTCCACCTATGAGTGAGGTCATCTGGCATCTATCTTTCTTCTGGCTTACTTCACTGAGCATCATCCCCTCTAGATCCATCTTTGTTGATTCAAATGACAGGGTTTCATCTACTCCAAGGACCGTGTAGTATTCCATTGTACACAGGTACATCTTGATCCATTCATCTAAAATTGGGCACTTAGATTCCACTTCTTAGCTATTGTGAATAAGGCTGCAATAAATGTAGGGGTGCATACATCTCTGCGAATCAGTGCTTTTGTATCTTTGAGGTAAATACCCACAAGTGGGATGGCCAGATCATATGGGACTTCCATCTTCAACTTTTTGAGGACTCTCCACGCTGTTGACCTGTTTTTCTGATACTGACTTTTAGGAGTTCCTTGTATATTTCGGATATTAAGCCCTTGTCAGAAATATGGATGCAAATATCTTCTCCCTGTTATTGGGTTGTCTTTTTGTTTTGGTGAAGTTTTCTTTCACTGTGAAGAAGCTTTTTAGTTTGATATAGTCCCACTTGTTTATTTTTCTTTTTATTTACCTTGATGCTGGAGTTGAGTCCCCAAAGTCCTCTCTAAGGAGATGTCATGGAAGATCTTTCCTGTGTTGCCTTCTAAGAACTTTATGGTTTCTGGTTTTAGTCCAGGTTTCTAGTCCATTTTGAGTTAAATTCGTAACTGGTGTTACAGAGTGGCCTAGCTTCATTCTTTCGCATGTTGCTATCCGTTTTTTCCAACACCATTTATTGAAGAGACACTGTGACCATTTTAAGCAAGCCTTTTGTGTGGACATAGGTGTTAATTTTTCATGGGTTGGTTCATAGGAATGGAATGGTGTGTCAAAAGGCAGGTGTTAGGTTGAATTTAATAATAAACTGCCAAACCTTTTTCCAGGATGGTGTCTTGTTCCCACCAGTAATACAAATAGTCTCCACTTGTTTTCATATCCTCACCAACATTTGGGTCTTTTTTATTTTTTAAGCACTTTCATCTCTTTTTATATTTCTGCATCGACAAATATATATAAAATACAAATGGGTCTTTTTATTTTTAGCTCTGTGTTATCCAGTTAGAGTTAAGGTAAGGGTTGGATGGGTTAGTTTGTTTTGTTTTGTTTTTTAATTTTACTGCTATAATGTAGTTGTGTCTCACTACAATTTTAATTTTTCCTGAATGTAATGATATTGGTAGAATTTTACATGTGCTCTTTTATCTAACATCTGATGTTTTTGTCCAAGTCTTTTGTCTATTGTTGGGTTGTTTAATCATTTTATTATTGAGTTTTAGCACTCCTTATCTATTCTGGATACAAATTCTTTGTAAGACATGTTTTCTTGCATAATATTTTTTCCCAGTCTGTGTCTTGCTGAGATCTTTTGATACCAGCAGGCTTTTTTGTTTTGATGACAGTCAGTTTACGAGTTTTTCCTTTTTTTGTTCTTCCTGTGTCTAAGAAATGTCTACTTTCTCATGGGTGGCAATGATACTCTCTAAGTTTTCTTCTATCAACTTTGAAGTCTTACGTTTTATGAGACAGTCTTTACTGTCTCAGACTAATTTTTATAAGACTTGTGGTAAGGATTGAGCTTTCTTTATTTTGCAAGTGGATATCCAGTTGTTCTAGCACCATTTGTTCCTCTCCCCTGAATAGGTTGGCACATTATAAAAATTTATTTGACCATGTAAGTGTGGGTCTATTTCTAAACACTCCACTCAATTCCATTCATTGATTTGGCTGTTCTTAGCTTTATAGTAAACCATGAACTAATTAGTGTGTCTTCTGTTTCTATTTTTGAAAGCTAAGGCACAGACTGTGTAAAACCCAAGGGCAGTTCATGACTGAGGGCTAGGGGTGCGAGTGGGGGAAACTAAAAAAAGGAAGACTGCTGATTAGAAATGCACTGAGTAGATAGGTCAGTTTAGGACATTTTAAGAAATTGAGTTTTCCAGTGTATGAATATCTTACATTTCTCTATTTAATCTCATGTCTTGGAGTTTTTACAAAAGTTGTAGATATCTTTTGTTGTATTTATTCCAAGTATTTTATGATGATATTCTAAGTTGAAATTTTTTCTTTAGTTTCCTTTTTTCCTTCAAGTATAAAGAAATATAGTTGATTTCTGATTGAACTTGTATCCTTTCATCTTGATAAATTCACTTAGTTGTTATAGCAATTTTTGTTTTGTTATGGTTTTTGTTTCTTAGGATTTTTGCATAATCATATTCACTGTGTTTGGAAACAGTTTTACTTTTACCTTTTCAATATTATTTTGTCCTTTATTTCTATTTTGTGCTTATTGCACTGGAGAAAGTGGGATATCCTTGCCTTGTTAACAAGCTAAGGGAGAAGGCATTCAATCTTTTCACTAAGTATCATGTTAGGTATAGTTTTCTCACATCTACTTTCTACTCTTATTCAGGAAGTTGCTTTTTTTTTTTTTTTTTTTTTTTTTAAGGCAAGGTACAGGCAGGAAGAGAGAGGAGGCATTTTATTTTATTTTATTTTATTTTATTTTATTTTATTTTATTCTATTTAGTTGTTCACATTGGTTCTTTCTGCCTTAACTCCGGCACTCAGAACCCACAGGTAGGTGGCTTTGAGCGCCTGGGGTGGTGGGTGGGGAGGATTGACCTAACTGCTACTCCCCCAGGACACACTGAGCTTTTTTTTTTTTTTTTCCCAAATTAAGGAAGAGGAAGAAGCAGCATTTTAAGGAAGGGGAGAGGGGAGGAAGCATGTTTATTAATTTGTTTATTTTGTTCATGCCCTCATCCCCCCAGAAACTGAGAACCTTGGACTTTGCATGGTTCACACCATGCTGAGCCTTTCTTTGTTGTTTTTTATAATTATGAATGACTATTAAGTATTGTCAGGTGCTTTCATTGCATCTCTTCAGATTGTCACAATTTTTTTCTTTTTATTACATTAGTCTGGTTTATTGCATTGATCAGTTTTTCAAATGTGTTTAATTACTTAGATTGACCTCACTTGATTATCATTTACTTTTTATGTATTCCTGGATTCAGTTTACTGAATGTTATGTTAAGAATTTTTGTGTTTGTATTCCATGAAATATACCAGACTGTCACTTTCCTGTAATGTACTTGGTTTTAGTATCAGAATTAATGCTGATCTTTACAATGAATTGAAATGTATTCTTTTTCTTATATTTTCTAAAGAATTTGTATAAACTTTATATTATTTTTTCCTTAAATGTTTCATGGTATTTGGGAATAAACAAGCCATCCATGTCTGGCATTTCCTTTGGAAGAAGTTTTAGATAACAAATTTGAGGGATTTTTTTAAAGGGAAGGTCCAGGCAGGAATAAATGCAAGTAGGCAGGCAGGCAGGAAGAGAGTGGAGGCAGTAACATTTTATTTATTTTTATTTTAGTTGTTCATCTTGGTTGTCTCCATACCCCTACCATCATCCCTGGTCCTTGGGATGGATGTGGGCGGATTGTATTTGGCCACAGGCAGTACACCTAACTTTACCAGGCCACACCTGAAATTGAGTGATAGAGTCACAGAACTGTATTTCACCTTGTATCAGTTTTTATATTGTATTTTTCGAGAGCAGTTTTATTGTATAATGTTAAACTTACTGACATAAAGCTGTGTATATTTCCTGTGCTTTTGATGTCTGTGGTCTTGATAGAAATGTCTCCCCTTTAATTCATGATATTTTTAATTTGTGGTTTTAACCAGCTTTATTAATCTTTGCAACAAATTAGTTTTTGACCATTAACTTCTCTTTTATCTTTATTGATTTCTGCTCTGTTAAATATTCTTCCTTCTACTTTAGATTTAATGTACTTCTATTTTATTTTTTTAATCTGAGTTTTTTAGAAATGTTTAATTTCCAAATATTTGGGGTCTTTCTACATAACTTACTGTAATTTGTTTCTTACAAAATTACATTTTATGTAAGGTTTCAGTTTTGAAATTTATCAAGACTTTTATAACTCAGCAACATAGTCTTGAACATTTCATATGCACTTGAAAAGAAACTGTTCTCTGGTTGTTGAATGTAATGTCAATAAGACAAGGTGGTCATTCAGATATATATAATTACTGATTCTTATGACTAGTTTTATCAGTTACTGAGAAAGAAGTGTTAAAATCTTCAAGTGTGATTGTGAATCCTCAAAATAGATTTGTCTCCTTATTTTAGTTCTATCAGTTATGTTTCTTGTGTCTAGAAGTTCTTTGTCATGTCGTGGATATTTATAATTGCTATAACTTCCTAATATATTGACCCTTTTATCATTATGAAATGTTGTTGTCCTTAATCAATTCTGGTAATATTTCTTGTCTCGGGATCTATTTTATCATATGTTAATATAGTCTCTTCTTTCATAGCATATCAGTTATGCTTTCTTTTTAAACTTTTTTTTCTGTGGTTGCCCTAGAATTTGCAGTACATATATATATATATATTTTTTTTTTTTTTTTTTTTTTTTTTGAAAGGAAGGATGCAAGCAGGAATGAAGGTGAAGTAGGTAAACAGGCAGGAAGTGAAAGAAGGAAGAAGCATTCCGTGTATGTGTGTGAGTGTGTGTATTTCAGTTGTTTCTTACAAAATTACATTTTATGTAAGGTTTCAGTTTTGAAATTTATCAAGACTTTTATAACTCAGCAACATAGTCTTGAACATTCCATATGCACTTGAAAAGAAACTGGGCCATTTCCCCAACCCTACCCTACCCTACCCCATTTTCCTGCCCCATATAAAGAACCAGGTCCTCCAGATGCATAAGGACTGCACTTGGCTAGAGATGGCAGACCCAACTGTTACTCCACCAGGGCGCTGCAATATATACACTTACAACTTGCTGAAGTCCATTTTATCTAAGCAAGTTATTTATTTTTCATATTTGAAGAGTTTTGAAGATATAGAATTTGAGGTTGGTAGGTTTCTTCCTTTAAACACTTTAAATATTCCACTCTACTCGTTTGTGTAGTTTCTGAGAAGTCAAATACCGTTCTTACCTTTGCTCTTCTTTAGGTGAGGTGTTTTTCTCTGGCATCTTTGAAGGTTTTCTTTCAATATTCTTTATTTCTTGAAGTTTGAATGATAATATATGGTTTTTGGCATTTATCTTGGTGTTATCTGAGTTTCCTCTGTCTATCCCATATGATCTGGTATCCCACTTCTGGAGATTTACCCAGAAATCACAAAAACACTTAATTTGCTGAGATTTATGCACCCCGTTTACTATAGCCCTATTCACAGTAGCTAGAGCTGGAAATTACCTCAGTGTCTAACATCAGATGAATGGATCAAGAAGATATGGCACATACATACAATGGAATAATACTACACAGCCCTTAGAAGAGTGAAACCCTGTCATTTGATTCAACATGGAGGGATCTAGAGGGCATTTTGCTAACTGAAATAAGTGTAAAGAAAAAAGTTAGATACCAGATGATCTCACTCATGGTGAAATTGAATAGACAAAGCAAAGGAACAGATGAAACGTAACCAATCCTTGGACACTTGCCACAAAACTGAGGTTACCAATAGGGAATGGGACAGGTGGGGAGGATGTGGGGATAGGGAGGTGTGCAGGGTGGGGGCGGGGAGACAAATGGTAGTGGAGCCCACTGGACAGAGATGACGAACACTAGGGGATTGGTGGAGGCCAGGGTGTGTTGACATATATATGGGGAATGGATAACCTATATACATACGATTTTATTTTAATGTGTAAAACTAAAAATAATTTTTTAAAAAAAGGTTGAGCTGTCACAAATTAGAAGAGACTAAGGAGACATGACACCACATCAATGTGGGATCCTATATTGGCTCTGGAAAAGTAAAAAGGATCTTAGGGAAACTGATGAGATTTTAATGAAGTCCTAATTAATGATACTGTGTCATGTTAATTTTCAGCATTATGGTTAATAGTAGGGGAAGGCTTGGTAAAGGCAGTAAAGAAACTACTAATTTTGTAGCTTTTCTCGAAGTCTGAAATTATTTCAAAGGTAAATAAGGTAAGCATTCAGTTTAAGAAGTTAGGGAAAGAACAATAGAGCATACTCAAATGTAGAAAGGAAATAAAAAGATCAGAAAATAAAACTAATAAAAAGCTGAGAGTACTGACTCTTTGGAATTATTAATAAGCTACTTTTCTGCCAACGCAATAACTGAAAGATACAGTGCAAACAAACAACATTCAAAATGAAAATGACAAAACATAGTCGCTGCATACTTTCTGATGACATATCTTGCAAAGCTAGATAGATTGCTGTGATTAAAAAGCACGTTCTAGGGCATCCTGATGGAGTAGTGATTTGGTCAGCTGCCTTCAGCCAGCACAGTCCACATACATCTCACAGACCTAGGTTTGTGTCCCAGGGCCAGTGGTGAGGGATGGGGGCGGGGCTGGCCAAGGTGAACAGCTAAATAAAATAAAGTGCTTCTTCCTCTTCTCTCTCCCTGCCTCTGCTCGCCTTCATTCCTGCCTGCACCTTCCTTTAAACACCTGAAGAAAAAAAATTTTAAATAGCAAGTACCTTGGAGATAGGAAATAAGGGTGGCAGTGTCCAAGCTGATTCTAAGATGTGAGAAATTGCATAATACCCAACAGCTACTAAGTTGTGTGAACCTGTTTGATAAGCACAGTGGCTTCATTTTTCCTTTGTGGCCTAGGGATGCCATGAACCAGGAAAACATGGCTGCCTCTGAATAGAATTATGAACAAGTAAATGCTTTAAAAAAAAAAAAGGAAAGCAGTTAAATTCTTAGAAAATGATAGGAAATTTGAATATAGTATGAAAAATTCTGGAATGGTGATC
This sequence comes from Solenodon paradoxus, assembly GCA_004363575.1. NCBI lineage: Eukaryota > Metazoa > Chordata > Mammalia > Eulipotyphla > Solenodontidae > Solenodon > Solenodon paradoxus. The sequence continues at coordinate 129,845 of RJWH01002120.1, forward strand.
AAAGATCTTTTTTCCCCCAGGTGAATTCCACCAAATTTTGAAGGAACAGTTCTTGAAGAGAAATTACTGTGGGAAATGAAAAGAGTGAAAACTGCCTCTTTATGAGATTAATGTCATCTTGATTTCAAACCCTGATAAATTCAGGAAGAAACATTATGAAGTCATTCCCCTTGCTAATATAGATGAGAGTATCGAAAGTAAAATATTAACTGTCTGAATCCAAGAATGCACTAAAAATGATGTTTCATGGCCAAATAAAATTTAGTTCAGGAATCCAAATGTTGTTCATCTTTAAAACAAATTATTGTAATTTGCCAATTTAATAGTAGAAAAAAATGTTTCTCTAATGTGATTCAGAAAAACGTTTTATAAATTTTAGTAGTTGTGATTTAAATTCTTACCAGCTGGCATACCCTGGTGGAGTAGTGTTTAGGTCAGCTGCCTTCAGCCGTGAGTGTAGTTCACATATATACCAAGGACACTGGTGCCTACTGCCTGCCTACTCACCTTGCCTGCACTTTTCTTTAAACATAAATTCTTAGCAAGCAAAGTTAAATGTATTTAAGGAAACTATTGTATATTAAGGTTTTAGAAATTCTTTTTTAATGGGCATTTTCAAATACAGTAAAAGTAGGATGGGGATGAACCCTGCTGGCTTAGCCATGTAAGCCCAAGGACCTGAGTCATGACCTGGGGCCTGGAGGGAACAATGACAATAAATAAAAGTGCTTCTTCATCTTCTCCCTTCCTTAAAAAATACTTATTTCTCCTGTCATTTCCTTCCTCTCTTAAAAAAGAAAGAAGATAGGTAAACTGGTATAATGACCTGACATGCACTCATTGCTCAGCTTCAACACAAACCAGCATAGAGCAACTTTTTAATCTATGTCCCCATCCTAGACGCATAGCTTTTCCCCTGCCCGGCAGATTATTTTGAAGTAACTTCCAGACAGCTTGCCTTTTTTTCAGTTATTCAGTCTGTAGCTTTTTTCTATAACCATTAACATCCTAAAAAATTAACACTGATTCCTAATATTTAGCCAGAGATGAAGTTGTCATGACTGACTCATAATTGTGAGTTCCAAGTTCACACATTGTATTTGACTGTTACTACTCATTTTTTTTAAGGAAAAGTGCAAGTACCAGATAAGGCAAGTAGGCAGGCAAAAGGGGGAGGAAGAAGCATTTTATTTAGTTGTTCATCTTGGCTTTCCCCCCAATCCTCAGGGAACCCAGGTTCCCTGGATGTATGTGGTCTCTGCCAGCTGGAGGCAGTAGACTTGACAGCTAAACCACCAGGATGTGCCTGATTTTTTTTTTTCTTTTAATCTGTAATTGCCTCTCTCTCTGTCTCTGTCTCCCTCTCTCTTTCCTGAAATAATTGATTATATGGAATTTTCTACACATCATATTTGGCTGGTTATGTTCCCATGTTATTGCTTAGCATTATTGTTTATTCCATATATTTCCTTTAAACAAGTAGTTGGGCTTGACTAAATTGATAGTGGGGTGTGTGTATGTGTGTTTGTGTGTGTGTAAGGGAAATAATAACTACATAATTGTTGATTATAACTTCTTAATTCATATCTAGAGGTATGCAATGCTTGGCTACTTTTGTTTTATTGAGACTAATTTGTAGGTTGACTGGCAGATGCATCTCTATAAAGATCGTCTTTAAACTTTTTTGTTAATGCTTTAGCAGTCACTAATGCTTATTGCCTGGATTATTTCATTAGGAATAGCAAAATGGTGATATTCTAATTCATAATTTCTTTTTAGCAATTTTTTTCTTAAAGGAGGAAGAAGCATTTTTATTTTTATTATTCACACCGATTCTGCCCCCACCCCACCCAACCCCACACCCAAGATAGGAACTTGGGTCCTTGGGATGTATGTGGACTGCACTCCTCTGAGGGCTGCTGACCCAACCACTACTCCACTAGAGTGCACCTATTAGCTAGACTTTTATAAAAGAAACAATCCCTCATCAATCCTTTGATTACCATGAGGTATAATTTATATAGAAAAGGCAAGATAAATGATTTTTTCTGGAAGGGCACTTTCTCTAATGAGTTTGATACTTAATGGAGAACCTTACATACATTTACTTCAGTGTCTAGAACATGCTAAGGATAGCTACTTTTGTTACTACTGTTTAGCATACTATTGGAGGCCCTTATCAGCTGTTTAAGGGAAGAGAAATAATTAAAGTTATAAATATTTTAAGCAAAGAAATAGAATTATTTACCTGGGGGTATAAACACAAGAGAATCAACAAACAGCTTTCATCAAGGCTACTAAAACTCAACACAATTTGTTTTCATCTTCTGTAGCCAACCAGAAAATAAGATTTTGAATATAAAAATATATGTGTGTGTGTGTGTGTGTGTGTGTGTGTGTATAATTAACATAATAAGTCCTAGAGTATAAAGGACATAGGAAATAATCATGGACGGGATAATTTACTCTTATAAGGCTGTCATCGCTCCTGATGTTCATCAGTAAATTCCAAGTAGTCTCTGTTAAAATTGTAATTGGATATTTTCAAGGAGCTGCGAATTTATCCTAAATGATATGTGGAAGAATAGGTAAGAGTTCATGAATAGTCAGTCTTTAAAAAAGGAGAATAAAGGAGAACTTACCCTACTAAATATTGAGACATCTCACAAAGCCATCGTGTAATACAAAGAGCAAGCGTAAGAACAAACAAACGGATCACTCACAAATTAGAGACCTTAGACAAAGGCACAAGGATATTTGGCACTTAATATATTATAAAGATGATCTGACCATCAATAGGTAAAAGTTGAATTGTTGGGGAGATGGTATTGGAAAAATACAAGGTGATTATATATGAAGAAATGAAACTATTCTACATCATATACAAAAGTAGACTCAGATAAGCATCTAAATGTAGAAGATATAACCAACAAACAGGAGAAAATGAAATGAGAAAATGAAAAATATTTTTGTAACCTGGGATTGAAGAAAGACTTAAAACCGCAACCCACAACCAATTTTGTGTATTTCTGTGTGTGTCTGTATGTGTGCATCTACTTTTAATTGCATCGAAATAGGGGGTTCTGTTTAACAAAGGACCCATGGGCAGAATTAATATACAAGTGACAGACGAGATGATATTTGCGGTATTCAGTGTTGCCAAGTGACTAATACCCTCTAGAATTTACGGGGTACCTCCTGTGACTAAACGAAAAAGAAAGAATTCCAGAAGAAAAGTGGGCAACAGTTATAAACAGACAGTATATAGAACCAAATTCCAGAAGTGGTCAGCACGTGAAGAGTTGCTCAAACATATTGGCCCTCAGAAATGCAAATTGAAATAAGTAGGCACCGTTTCATCAGTGTTAAGTCTAGCACATATTAGAAAACTAGGTACAACCAAGGGCTGATGGAAGATGCAGAGCATAAAACCCTCACACGTTGGCGGGAGATGTTGCCATTCTGGACAATAACACACTCAGAATAAAACTCCGCGTGTTTATGGCCCAGCGATTCTGCTGTTGGCGTTTGTGTGTGAAACAGTGTGTCAGAGCCACAAGAGAACACGCACAGGGTTGTCCGCTGCAGCGTTTCTCGTGGCGGAAGGGCATTAACATAACCCAGGAGTCCAGCACATGGTCGTAGACAGGAAAGGTTTGAACACGTCACTGCGTTTTATATAGCAATCAGAAGCAGGAAATCAGATGTACACACAATGAATGGATCTTGTTGCTGAGTTGAAAAAGTAACAGAATGAGATCTATAAGAGTAAAATTGCATATATTAATACTCGCACTCAAAAACACGTTTTTCAAGAACATATAAACAAGTGTGCCCTAGTGGACTAGCTCTTATGTTCGTGGCCTCCAGATAAACAGTCCACATACATACCAGGGAGCTGGTATGTATCCATGAACAGGAAACAACCAAGATGAACAACTAAATAAATGCTGCTTCCTCCTCTCTGCGTGCCTGCCTGCCTGCCTGCTCTCTCTTCTTCGTTCTGCCTGCACCTTTCCTTAAAACAGCAACAAGAAATAGAGACACATAAAAGGGCACATACACATACACAATGCACATACTTTCAGCTTGCCTCCCTAGTTGCCTTCATTCCTACCTGCTTCCTCTGTAAAAAAAGAAGAAAAGAAAAGAAACAGACAGCTTGCCTATGAGGCTACAGGAAAGAGGACAGTGGAAAATTTAAAGGTTTTCATGACTATCTCATTTCGTAGAATTATATACTCACATTGAAACTATGATCTAAAAATACAGCCAACTGGCAGTAGGATGAAAGCACATGAAATGACTGAGGGTGCCACTGTCAACCCACCCATCATGTGTGCACCTATCAGGAAGTCTCAGAAACCACATGTGTTGTGTGATCAGAATACAGGCTAAATGAGGAGACCTCTGTCAGTCTGTATCTTTTTCTTTCCTTTTTTTTCAGGGCATAATTCATAGCCATGAGTTTGTATAGAGTTCGAGAGCTATACCACTGGGGCATTGTGATCTTAGAGTGACAAAGAAAGTATTTACAAATACAGGAAGATAAATCGTATTTGTGATTACCATGTCAGTCTGTATCTTGAATTCTGAGAATGTTTAATCTTCCTTTAACATTAGTTAAAATTTAAATTGAAATGTAAGTTCTAATGTTGTCTTCTTTCATCTAGTTGACATTTTGCCTTTCTGGTGCATACATATGAGTTTGAAGGTTCTGGTCTAAAACACTTGTTTGGAGGAAGTTATTTGAAATCTCAAGATAGAATATAAGAATGTATACAAATTTAAGGTCTCCATGTATATCTAAGTGTTTTAATATGAAATATGACCTTTGCAAATCTTTGAGGAAATGTATTCTAGTAAAATACACCTTCAGAGACTCCCTAATACACATCCAGTAGAAGCAGGTTCCTAAGCTGACTTCATTGATGAAAAGTCTGACAGATCTTTGGGAATGGCATTTCCTTTCTTCTAGTCCTTCATTATTTTGGCTCTTCTAGGATGGATTCCAATTTGAAATGTTATGTTATGAAATATGCTTATTTTATGACACTGATTTTTTTTTTTTCTTTAACTTTACAGAGACTGTGCAGTTGATCCAACTTGTGTTCTGTGCATGGAGTGCTTTTTGGGAAGTATTCACAGAGACCATCGATACAGGGTTAGTAATGTCCACTTAATAATTGTACCCAATATTGAACGTTACACTATGCTTTTTTAAAGCTCAAAGATTTAACACTAAAACAAGAGGATGGCTTAAGCAGTGTGGTGTTGAAGCATCCTTAGACATACGATGACAGTGTAGGAAGGAGTTACGAATCCATACTTCTGGAAACATGAGTTGAGGACAGCACAGCTCCTCCATACTGATTTTCAACTAGTTTATGTTTTGCTGTTTTTTATATTGTCTTCATAATTCTAAGTGTATAAAGAAGGCCATCAAAATTAGAGGGCAAAAGTGAGAGTTAAAAGTGTAAGAAGGATGTTCTAAAGGATGTGTGAGAAAAGGAGTTAGCAAAGGTAACAGGATTGTTTATTTAAGAAATGTTCTCAGTCATCTACAGAAGATTTGTCATTTCTTAATGTTAAAGAGAATCTACCACAATAGGAGAAGGTCTGAGGTCCAAGTCTAAGATCCACTAGTTTTCGCTCTCTCTCTTTTTGTTTTTTTTACTGCCGTAATGCAGTCAGTACTTTTCCAAAACTCAGATGTTTGTTTTTAAGTCAAGGATACAGAGAGTGGCAGATTATTCCTAAGCCTTCCCTGATTTCTCTGCAGGGAATTGAAGACAGAGCCATGAAGATTCAAAAATCAGAGAACTGTTAGTAGCTAGAACTTTTCACACTAATCTCAGATAAAATGATGTTGGTGAAATATCACAGTCTTACTACTAATCAAAGTGTCCTGCTGCTTGAGGACTTACCCTGTTTGTTTGTATTCACTCATCCTGTGTGTTGAAAGTATAAAGTAAAACAGCTACAAAATTGGACCCTCTGTATTTTTGCATGTTTTCTTTTCATAAATGTGTAAGAGAACCCCACTTTCCTTTAAGCTGTGCTGCTGTAATCTTTGGCAACCAGAATGTATGCGCTATAGGGTGGGGCTGTCATTTTCCAAATGGCCGCTTGCTGATGTTTCTTGGCATATGTCTGCAGCCTGTGGGGTTACTGTCGTTTGTGGGGTTGTACTTGTACAGCACACAGATCTTTTCTTCGGGCAGAATGTGATCGGTTTCATTCTAAAAACTGCTGTGTCTAATACCCATTTCTAAACTCTTTGTCATACTATTTTAAGAAAAGTAGTATTTTCAGTCTACAACATCTGTCCTGCCAGATTATTTGAATCATTATTGTTCTTCAAGGAAGTATGAATAATTCTAGAATCCTCCAGATGGTGAAAAATTTGATTACCAAGATGTTCACTTTTGTATTTCCTGAGCTTCCTTTCTTTCCAAAGAACAGATATATAGGGAGTGTTAGAAAAGAAAAATAAACTATTTCTTAGTTTTTGTTGGTCACTTTCTCTAATGCAGATGTAGCACTTGTTAAATTCTTCTCGGGGCCAACAGCTATAGGAATCTTCATAACCCTTAAATCTGTTATGTGATAACCTAGCAGCATAGATTAGCAGCCTTATACCAATTTAGCGAAAGCCCTCATGATTTTCCTAATGAAAGAAGTCATGCAGGTGGACATATTTTACCACCTTAAAATATCTGTAAATTAGTAGCCCTGCAAACTAACTTATTTTATTTTGAAAATATTTAAATTAACATGTGAGATTTTTAAAAATAAGCTTTAGAACATAGACAAGCTTGATATTTTAATTTTATCCCTCCAAAGAAGTTAAACGCTTTAACAATGTGATTTCCATTGAGATTCTTATTTAAAATCTGAGAGCCCTCAGTAAATACTTACTGACAAGAGTCCTGATTTTTTTTTTTTTTTTTTTTTAAGATGACAACATCAGGAGGTGGGGGTTTCTGTGATTGCGGTGATACTGAAGCTTGGAAAGAGGGTCCTTACTGCCAGAAACACGAACTTAACTCTTCTGAAATGGAGGAAGAAGAGGTAAATGCATTTTGCCATGTTGTTTTAAGGAAACACTGTTTTAACCAGGAGTTTGAAATGTTTTCAGGCATAGAAATTAGGTTATAATATGAGAGGCAGGTAAGCTAAATAGTTCTGTTGTTAACTTTGAAAGTTCTTTGCCTTTTATTAATGCCATACTATTGCTAGTAGCATGCATGTGAAATTTGGGGAATTTAGACTAAGTCAGACTTTGAGGTTTTGTTCCATTTTAAGCATATATGAGCTTTGTTTATAAGTCTTCATTTATTTTGAAGGGATTACTTTTCCTGTCTGCACAGATCAGTTAACTCAGTTCACTTTTGTGTGTTTATGTTGGAGCTAAGACTCTGTAGACAAGACACCTTTTTCTAGAGCCATACATGGCATCTAGTCTCGTTCATCTGGCACATCAGTGTCATCGATTCTGTGATGGGACCAAATTAGAGATGATTACTTAGCAGAATGATAGCTGTAGATATGTGCTTTTAAAAATTGTTGATGATCCTGCATTTTTTTCTCTAAATAATTTTGCAATGTCATAGTGGACTCTATAAATAAATACTTGCATTGCTGCTGCTGTTTGTAATGATTCGAGGTTTGATTTGAGGCTCATATTTTGCACTTTACTTTTAAATGACAGAGAGGTGACTGTTTTCAAAGTCCTTCTTGGTGTACATACCTGACAGAGCCCAAACATTTTAACAAAATGACCAAGACTGTGGTTTGGGACAGAATCTCATAGACTATGTTCCTCTGTGTCTTAGGTTAAAATTTGTGAAAAATGAGCACTGGCTATGGAAAACATGTTTTTATTTGTTCCATTGGTTTTGCAAGTGGTCTGAGATTTACTAATATGGAGATGCCAAGTAGTCAGGGGTCAAATTTCTCTATTTCAATTGGATCAGATCACTTTTTTATTCTTTTATATATTGGATCAGTGCTCTATATGTAAAAATCCAAATAAGACAAAGATATATTGAAAACTGAAAGAGTTGTGCTTTAAAAAAATTTTAAAACTTGTGTGAAGTTTAAGAATTCTGATAGAAAACCATATATCCATAAGGGTTTCATACCCAGAATATATATATCACAACTCTACAACCAAAAAAAGACAATCCAATTGAAAATGGACAAAGTACTTGAAGAGACATTTCTCTGAAAAAGAAATAATATAGATGACCAACAAACATGAAAACATGCTCAACGTCATTAATGATTAAGGGGAATACAAGTCAAAACCAAAATGGGATGCCTCACACCCATTAAGATGGCTATAATTTTAAAAAAAGGAAAATAAACAAGTGTTGGTGAGGATGGAGAATATTAGAATGCTCATTGCTGGTAGGAATGCAAAATGATTCGGACTATGGAAAACAGTTTGGCTCTTCCTCCCAATGTTAAACATAGAATTGCCATATAAGCCTATAATTCTACTCCTAGGTATACACCCCAAAGAATTGAAAACATGTTCAAATAAATACGTGCTGCACACATGTTTGTAGCAACATTCGTCACAAAAGCCTAAATGATTATCAGTGGATGAATAGGTTAGTTATGTGATATATGCATACACATGTAATGCTGCTTAGCCTTAAAAGGGAATGAAGACCTGAGAATATGCTATAATGTGGATGAACCTCCAAAACATTAAGTAAAAGAAGCCGGAGAGAAAAATCACATGTTGTATGATCCCATATTTATGCAATATCTAGAATCAGAACTAAAATACTAAACTGTCTGACTCTCTACAGAAAAAATTTGCTGACCCACAGGTATATGCTGTTAGAAGCATTGTATATATTTTACCTGATTTCCAGATAGATACCATCTCCCATTACTATGACAGTAAATGTCCAACTATGTTTCCAAATGGGCCCTTGGGCAGGGGCTTGGTAGTGAGTAAGGAGGCTAGTAGGATGGTAGCTCTCCTGGCAGAGAATCCCCACTTACTATGTAGTGTCTCCTTAAGAGACAGACATTCCTTAAGTGAGCTTGACAAAAGCAGTAACAAATTTCTTCTAGGCATCTGTCTTAGGAAATGTTATATTTCTCTTAATGCGAGTCAGATACCTGATTGTGTTTCCTTTGGTGAGGCTTCTGTGAAACAGCCAAATGTTTAGAAATGGAGCCTATTTATTATAACTGAGTGGCAATTAATATGAGATCATATAATTTGAGTCAAGATGTTGTCTTCTGTTTAGTTTCCTTTTGGCTTCTCATTTCGCTTTGTATACTTTTTTTTTAATACAATCCTACTATACTGGATGTATTCTTCAGGTTTCTGTAAACCCTTTTTTGGAATGAGATTTAATTGCGAATAATAACTGAACAGCCTCAGTGAAATTATTTTTAAGGCAGGTAGGCAGGCAGGTGGGAAGAGAGGAGGAAAAAAAAGCCCTTTATTTTATTTGGTTGTTCATCTTAGTTCTTCCCCCAGCCCTGGGTCTCTAACTCTGGTCCTTGGGATGTATGTGGATACACTGAGGTGGACCTACCACAACGAAAAATTTTTTCCATTCTGAAATGTTCACTCATCAGTGTTGCTGTCAGAACATGTGAATACAAATCTGTGATTACTAGTAGCTAACATTACACTAAGTCTGAAACTTGAGTTACCTTACTTCAGTCTCCATGCAGCGCTGTCTGAGAAACACCGTTGTTACCAGTGTTTTACAGCTTCAGAAACTTGACTTTTAGAGGACTGAGCATCTTGCCCAGAGGTTCCACACAGTTAAGCGCTGGAGCTGGATCTCAAAGCTACATGGTATAAACCCGTCCTGGAGCTCTCACAGTGCATTATACTGGGTTAAAAAACGTTTTTAGAAGTATAATTATTTTTTTAATTCTGCTATAAAAATCTTAATAAAACAAAAGTGATGTAAGCTGAAATGTGTATATTATTAGAAAGTCAATTCATGAAATAAGTGAGGTTTTGACGCTGTTCAGTCTCTAGTCGTAGTTAGGCAGCATAGAGGAAATTGTCATTTATACCTATTTCCATAGACAGCAGTTCAGATTTTTGTTGTTATACATGCTTGCATTTTAAACATTCCAACATTATAAAGATATGTCACATAAAAGATTAAAATTTTCCATTCCTCCCATTGCCTTCTAGATAACACTGATAACCTTTTTAACAGGAGGCCTTGTAGTCTATTTGTTTGAAAGAAGAGTAAATCAAAATTGACTTAATGACAGATGCTTGCATTCTCTAACATAAATGTAATCAAAGAGCTATCATTATTAGTCATAATTGATAATACAGTGCAGGATAAGATGATTGTTTATTTAGTCATTCAAACTGACCTATACTGTAATTTTGAGCATATCTTTCCTAGCACTTTTGTGCCATTGTAAATATGAGTAGATTTGTACAACCTAGCATCTCTTCACTGCAGAAATGATTCTCTCTTAATCAGTGATTATTTTTTGAAGAAATTAAAACGTGTGTACAAAGATAACAGAAGAATCTGAGTTGCTAGACCTGCCTCAAGCTGAATTGATTTAGCAGCAGAATTGCTAGTTGTGGATTCCCAATATGTAATATGACACATTTTAGAGTGTATTTTTGTATTCTCATTGAAAAATATAGATAATTATATTTTTAAACTGATGAACAATTTTAATCAGAAGCATCTCTACTAGGCCCTGGCATTTTGTACAATAGAATTGAAACACTACTGGCTTGGTTCTCCAGAATTGACATTTGTTTCCCTCCCAAAACCATTTAATTCTTATAAATCCTGTTTATTGTATGTCTTCAATCCTATAGCTGTCTTGCATTATGGGCACAATTATAAGAAATGGAATGACTGTATAATGAGATAATGTCATGAAAAAAGCTGAATTTTGATTCTATTTTAGTGTACTGTGACGTTTATATTGCTATCAATGCCCATCTTTTATGAACTCCCAAGGAGGTACCAGTTCTGGTTCTTTCTCTGTTGTTAGCAACTTCCAAGTCATCATAAGAAATAGTAATAAACCTTGCCAGCATGAGGGAAAAAATGGATGGGACATGTTAAGTAGCCTATTAAGAAGAGTTGTGGGAATTTGAGAAATCTTTTATTTTTCTTACCTTCTTCCAGTCCTAGAACCTTCTCCTTTTGAAATCTTTGTCCTTTTTTCTCCATTTTCTTTTTATTTCCCTTGTCTGCTTGTTCTATGTCAGTTCCACTAGGTTTATCTTGGTGAAGATGAACAAAGATGTTCTGTATCCTTATGTATATTTGTAAGAATGTACTGGGTTCATTCCATGAGTTTGGGACATATTAGTTTCCATAATTATTTTAGAAATGAATATAAACACTAACCATCAAGTGTTTACACTGAGGAGAAACCATGAGATTAAAGTTTATGTAAAACATGTTGCTAACCTTTAATGAAATACCATGGTAAGTTTAGTATATGTTTAATAGTAATATTGTTTTTACATTGACCTGAAAATTGACAACCGTGTTAACTATTAAATTGATCAAGTGAAGTTCTCCGTTGCTGCATATACACCTTATCCTGCTGAAAGCAGACAGGTGAGTGATTCTTGCAGTAGCCAGGAGCAGTCTCACCTTTTTGACTTTTCCCTTTAGTGTCCTGAAAACTAGACTCTTCTTTGTGTCTTTAAAACTAAATATCACTTGTCTTTAGATAATATTTATTTTTTTATTTTGAAAATTGGGTATTAGTAGAATATGAAGCTATAAAGATGATTTGATGTTAGATTTTGAAGATTCTGGTGCGCCATCCTAAATTGTATTTATTCATTAGGTCCTGAATGCCATTGAATATCTTATTAAATTGATTCAGTAACTGGGATTATTATGAACCAATCACTTTTAAGAACCTGATTTGGTAGGAGGTAGTGTGCAGGATCAGATTGAAGAGAAGCTGAAATTGGAAGATGAGTTAGCTTCTTGTGCAGTTTTGTTTGTTGTTTTTTTGTTTTTTGTTTTTTTTTCAATCCCAGTGTCTCAAACTTGGGTCCATGGCTTTCACAGGCTGTGACTTAGCCACCTGAGCTATAGGGGGATGCTTATTTTGAGGTGGAATAAAATAGAAAAGAGGATTAACGTGCGTTCAACTTGGTTGCCTTTCCCCACCCCTGTCTTTTCAGGATCCTTTAGTACATTTATCAGAGGATGTGATAGCAAGAACTTACAATATGTTTGCTATTATGTTTCGGTATGCGGTAGAGATATTAACCTGGGAAAAAGAAAGTGAATTGCCAGCAGATGTAGAGATGACGTAAGTACAACCCATTTACTGTTTGTATTTGCTCATTCTGATTCTCTGTCTTTAAGTTAACTTGAAAACAGCTCCCCTAGACCATAATCTTTGCTCTTTTAATGATTCATTTTCAACACAGCAATAGCCTTGATTTTATAGTTTTTAAATAGTGTGGTCCACTTTAATCATCTCCTTTTTGGGGTTTTCCCTCATGGTTGGTTGGTTTAGGTGGCTCTACCACCAATTTTAGGCACAGGTAGGTTTCTCTTCTCTTTGATAAAATGGCTAACTACAGTTTTTTATTATCTATTAGATAGGAGGAGTATATGAACTCTTTCAGTGAGTCTTTAAGTGAGTCTTCTGGTCTGAATAAATGCTTGTTTTTAACCCCTTTGATTCTAAGTTTTTATATAAATTGTACTCCACACATCATGCTATCTTAATTAACAGTTTTATCATTTATACTGAGATTATTGAGGTCACACCTTGTGACCAGAGAGTTGGACTCTGCCACAGCTATATTAAGATTAAGGGTTAGGTATATTCCCTGTGACTGTGCTTGCCGCCAGCAGCCTGGTCTTTCACTTCTGATTCTAAACAGGCTCGCTGGGATTGCACAGAGTGAACGCTGAGTAGGTCAAGTGGGCTCTGAAGGAAATTCATAGTGTTTCTTTTTTTGGCTTTCTCTACAGTGTTCCAGATAAATTAATTGTGGTTCAAGTGTTGGGTTTTTGTTTTTCTTTTAACAAAATAAGGGGTTACTGTACCTTTCTGAGAACAGCTTCATAGCTCATGACTTCAAGTGGGGAACCACTGGCTCTGAGATCCAAGTTTAGATCCTAAGAATAGAATGTTTCATATTTTGTTGTAGTCGTTATACTATTCAGAGCCATCAACATAGAAGGAAAAACTTTAACTTGCTTCTGTTATAATGTTTTTCCATCTTAATAATGACATTCCATCTCCCCAGAAACCTGAATCAGATGCATCTATTTAAAAATCAAATTCATCTGGTTCTTGTATCAAATTGGTCTACTTCTCTTTGTCTCCATGGTTGCTGTCCTAGTTCATATAGATTAATTTCGTCCTTGGGTAGCATAGCCTCCTACCTGTACTGCCATTTCCACTTTTGTTCTTCATGATTCATTCTCTACACTGTAGCCAAAGTGAGCTTTAAGGCAAATCTGATCATGTCTTCTAATTCAAATCCTTTATTGCACTTAGGATGCTAAAATCAAATCCATTATAAGTTCTTCAAGATTTCTGCCTCTCTCTCTACTAGTCTTCTCTTAAGGTCTTTTTCCTCCCTGTGTTGCAGCCACCAGTATATCCCATTGCCATCTCGGGACCTTTGCTTTTACCGTCTTCTATCCCAGGGTTTCTCACCTTTGGCACTATTGACCTTTTGGTCAGATTTATTCTTGGTTATGAGGGCTGCCCAGTGAGTTGTAGAATATTTAGCAACATTCCTGGGCCCTTATCCACTTGATGCCACTGGCATTTCTGCCCCAGTCACAGCCACCACTAATGTCTCCAGACAAGTGAGGCAGTATTGAATTGACCCCACTTCGGAAATACTGAACCAACTCTGACTTCAGGTCTCAGATTACTTGTCTGGCAGCTCTGAACTGCCAGACCTATTTTATTCTACTCTAGCATCCTGTTCTTCTTGATAAAATCCAGTTTGCATATATCTAATATCTATCTTCCTCACCAGATGGTAGTATCACAGAGCATAGGGACCCTGGATGATTTCTTACAAAGATGTGCCTAGTACCTCACACATTTCCTAGAACAAATATGTTCTTAATAAATCAGCATGGAGCAAGAAAATACTTAAACATAAAATCTAATATATAGTTAATGTTTTATCCCACAGAGAGAAAAGTGATACCTACTATTGCATGCTGTTTAATGATGAGGTTCATACCTATGAACAAGTTATTTATACTCTTCAGAAAGCTGTTAACTGTACACAAAAAGAAGCCATTGGCTTTGCAACTACAGTAGATCGCGATGTAAGTAATTTCATTGTATCGATGTCCCATAATAAATTGAATTTTTGTTATACATAAGTTATCCCAGAAAATTGAGTCAGGGTATGTATGTCTAGGTGTTTTTAAACTTTTCACTTTAAATACTAGAAAAATACACACACACACACACACACACACACACACACACACACACACACATTGATCATAGCCCTAACCTCTTATCAAGGTAGAAAATTTAAAAAGCAAATGTAGATTCCATTGCCCTCATTCTCCAGGGATTAGAAATACTTAGGTATGAAAATAGAAAGTATAGCAGCCTCAAAGAATACATATTGTATTGTTCAATTTACATTTTATTGATGAATAAAATGAACATTGTGAAGACTGAAAATTGGTCAGAGTTGTTTTATGCTGCAATATGTTTGGTTCAGAAGTTATTAATACTGAATATAATATTTTTATAAGCTAATTTTAGATATCTTTGTTTATAGGGACGTAGGTCTGTTCGATATGGAGACTTCCAGTATTGTGAACAAGCAAAATCAGTAATTGTGGTAAGTCATTTAAAACATGTTTACACTGTTTTTTTTATTAGTTTAAAACTCATTCCATATTGTGACTTTTATGAACATGTTTTTATACATTCATGAATGTAAAACCAACATTAACCAAAAATTACATTTAAAGACACTTTTTGAGCATTGCATTACTGTTTTTTCTTGTTTTTTAAAGCTATGTAAGATTAATATAGAAAATGAATGTTTAGATGAGCTGTATCTTTTCTGTCTGTTTCTCCATCAGAGACGTCTTAAGAAGTTTTTTGCTTTTGTTTTTGATAGGATTTCACGTTACTTTTTAAGAATTAAACTGGCCTTTAGCACCAAGATTAGAATTCAAGGGAAGTTGTTTCTTGGTACCTTTAATAGCAAGGTATGCTGCATATTATAATAGCATTTAGTATATTATTTCTGTAAAAGAAAACTGTTCTCCACATTTAGATCTATTTTCGAAGTTAGAATTTATTAAGTATTCCATGTTACTGCATTTTATGTAAATGTCCCTTTTAAAAAATAATTGTATATATTGTGAAATATTTTAAATCTGCAGAGAAAAGTAGAGAAAGTACAATGAATTCCTGTGTGTCTATATTGTACCTTATTGTCTTCATACTTATTTAAAATGAAATAATACAGCAGCTCTTACATTATCCTTCCTAATCCCCTTCCCCGGCTTTCCCAGAAATAACTGCTTACATTAATTCATTTGTTCATTCTCATGCGTGCCTTTACAAACTTCACCTCTTAAATATCTGTAAGCATGTGTATTGATTTGGAAATCTTTAAACATGACATAACAAGATTCATACTGATTGTGTTATACTACACTTACCTTTTATTTCAGTGTTGTTTCTAGATTTATCTTTGTTGATATATGTAAAGTATCTCATTGATGCTTTTGTTCATCCTATTGATGAACAGTTACAGTATTTCCAATTTTTTGCTATAACTAATCTGCTGAGGGCATTCTTTTGGCCCCTGGTTGCATGTAAAAATTTCTCTAGGGTATATGCTAAGAAATGGAATATCTGAGATGTTAGAGTATGAGTATCTTCAACTTTACTAGATTTTCCCATTAATCTCCTAAATGGTGGTACCAATATACAATCCAAGCAGCAGTGTTCCACATGAGAGTTCCATTTCTTCACACTGTCAGAACTATGAATTGTCACATTTAAAATTTTTCTCAGTTTGTGAAATGGCATCCCATCCTGTCAGTTGAATTTACATTAATTACTAAGTATCTTTTTCATATTTATTGTATTTTTGTGAATTTTCTATTCACATCCTTTACCCATTTTTTTTCTCTTGAGCTGTCATTTTCGACTCATATTTAAGGGTCCTTTACATGGTCTGAATTCAGATCTTTTGTTGCAGACTATCTTTTCTCAATATGTGACCTATTTAAGGCTTGTGATGCCTATAGTTAGGCAGAAGCTTTACATTTGAATGTATTACGATGTATCTTTTTTGTTTATAGTTGGTTTATTGTACTGTAATTGTGCAAAAGAATATTCCCATTCATAGGAAATATACACTGAAATATATAGGGATAAGGGGCCATGATGCTCATAACTTACCCTTAGTGGTTCTTTTTTAAGAAACTGCATGTATGTGTATTTGTAGAAAGATAATGTACAAACAATAAAACATTTGTGATAAAATATTTATAATAGATGAATCTACTTAAAGGAAAGGATAGTTTTCTCCCTCATTTTTGTTGCTTCATAACTTTTGGTATATTTAGTAGTGTCATTTAAATTTTTCCTTTTAAAATAATGGTCTTTATAATTTCTGGTGGTATTTGCATGGATACAATTATAATACAGCATAGAAAGTACAGAAATTTATACTAGTTTGAGAAAAATCTAGGAAACTGCAGATATATCCTAAGAGAAGAAAGAGTTTTGTTTTGTCTTTTAAAGGAAAGGTGCAGGTAGAAATGAAGGCAAATAGGCAGGAAGAAAGAGGAGGAAGAAACACTTTATTTAGTTGTTCATCTCGATCATT
This sequence comes from Solenodon paradoxus, assembly GCA_004363575.1. Classification (NCBI taxonomy): domain Eukaryota; kingdom Metazoa; phylum Chordata; class Mammalia; order Eulipotyphla; family Solenodontidae; genus Solenodon; species Solenodon paradoxus. The sequence continues at coordinate 146,706 of RJWH01002120.1, forward strand.
CCTCTGGCCTTGGATCTTGAAACTGGATCTGGGAGGTATGTAGACTATGCCCTGTGGTCTTATCCTCTAGGTTACCAGCCCGCGCCAGAAGGGGATAGAGTTCTTAACTAAGACTAATACTTCAGAAATTAGAAAAGAAATATATTTTTGGCTACATAAAATTTTACATAGCAAAGTATTTATTCCATAAACAAAGTCAGTAAACAAATAGATTTAGAAAAATTATTCCTAATGCAGAGACTATTTAATGTTTATGCTAAACAACATGCATAGATTATCAAGCAGGGAGCAAACAACAAAATAGAAAAATGGGCAAAGAATATGAAAATCAAGGTGATCAGTATACTTGAAAAAAGGCTCAAATTCACTAGCCAATTGCTAAACCAACAGAGACATTTCATACCCATCAGAATGGAGAAATTAGAATGATGTTGCTAGCAGAGGTGCTGGGAATAGCAATACTTGTGTAAAATTAAATTGCTGTAGTATTTTTTTTTTAGTGCTCTACTAACACCTATTAAAGTGCTACAGTTGGAATGGTGGTGGTACATAAGATATATATACAGCTGTTTATTTACAACGATGCTCACCTTATACCTCTATCATGTTACGATGCCGTGTTCCTTCAATAAGATTAATTAAAATTAAAAGTAAACAAGTTAAAATTTAGTGAATTATTCAACAGCCTAAAAATGTGTGCATTATAATTATAGCTGTATTAACATAAAGAATGTGTGAAAAAATTGAGATGGAATTATGGACATTTAAAAAAATTTTCCAGTGTTTTTATAATTATAAGTCATTAATTATCATTGAACCACTAAAAAAAAATTTTGAAAGCTTTACTTCTAAGAATTAATCCCTTAGAAATGTAAGTATCAGAGTGTATTGCTTTTTTTGTAATCAGAGAAGACTGCAAGCAAAGAGAATAGAACATCCTTCTCTATTTGAATAAATCCACACCACAGAATGTATAATAGTCATTAATTTCCCCTCAGAAATGAGTAAAAGCAGAGATGTATAAGAGTATTATAATACCCCATTTTTGTAAATTAAGTAAAAATCTTTATAAATCTGTACATATAGAATGTATAGATGGAGAAAATATGCAAAGATGTACTGTGTCAGTGTGGGACAGAGATGGGATGAAGCAAGGGGTAGAAAGATGATGCAAATGAAAAATGGCAAGAGGGAAAATACATGAAAAATTTTGATATACTTGAATAGACATTTTTTCAAAGAAGATAGAAACATTGTAAGCACAGGAAAATGTATTCAGTATTACAGATTATTAGGGAAATGAAAATAAAAACAACCATGAGATACCACCTCATACCCTTAAGATTTTTAGAAACCAAGCAAAACCAAAATGACAGGTGCTAACAAAGATGTGGAGACACCGGCATCCTATGCACTGCGTTGCTGGGAGTGTGAAATGGGCAACCACTGTGGAAACCAGTATGGTGGTCTCCCTAAAAAATAAATGTGGAGTTGTCATATGTAGTCCAGCAGTGTTGTTTCTGAGTAAAAACACACAAAAAGATTGAAAGCAGGATCCCAGATATGTTTGTACATCTGTTTTCATAGCAACATTATTCACAATGGGCAGAAGGCAGAAGCAACTTAACTTACCTATCAGTTGATGAACAGGTACAAAATTCATGTACATGCAGTAGAATATTTTTCAGCCTTAAAAAGGAATAAAGTTCTGGTGCATGCTACGTAATGTGGGTGAATCTTGAGGCAATTATGTGCCGTGAAATGAACCAGTTACAAAAACATATTTTATGATTCCACCTGTACTTAGGATATTTGATAGGCGGCACTTTTTTCAGTTTCACAAGATGAAGAGTTCTGGAGATTGGATACATACTGAATGCATATAATGCTACTGAACTATATACTTAAAAATGGTTAAGTTGGTAATTTCTGTTAGGTATTTTACTATAATTGTTATAGAATTATTGATAACATGATTATATCTGCAATGAAATAAATTTGCAGTTGCAAAATTAAAGACATAAAGCAAATTTTAAGCATCAGATCATTTATAATTGGTAGGGCAGATTTTAAAATATCAGACTAAAGATTCTGGTTACTCGTGAACTGTAACTTCTTACTTTTTTAAAGAATTCTAAAATGGCGTACCTTGGTGGCCTAGCAGATAAGGCCACCGGATGTAGTCCACATATATCCCGAGGACCTAGGTTGGAGAACCTGGGCCAGCGGGAACAACCAGGATGAACAACTAAATAAAATTAAGTGCTCCTCCTCCTCTCTCTTCCTGCCTGCCTGCCTGCTCGCCTTCATGCCTGCCTGCACCTTTCCTTGAAAAAATAAAGAATAAAAAAAATTCTAAGATTCCTCTAGAAAATTAGAATCTGAGTAAGGCAAACAAAGTGACATTTTCCTAACATATGCATGAGAAATTCTTCTATAATGAGAGAATATCATTATATTAAGTAAAAATGTTGACTTTTATGTAAAATGGCCTTTTAAAGTTTGTTTTCTTCATCCTGCTATTTCTTTTTAAGAGAAATACCAGTAGACAGACAAAGCCACTCAAAGTTCAAGTTATGCATTCATCTATTGTTGCACACCAGAATTTTGGTTTGAAACTTTTGTCTTGGCTGGGAAGTATTATTGGATATTCAGGTAGGTTCATAAATGCTAATGCTAATTGACTTAAATGTGCTCATTACCCTGGCAAAATTGTCCTGTGGAACAATTTCTTTCTTTTAACTTCACATTTTAAAAAACCATCTCAAAATATCTCTATGTACAGGAAAACCTGTTTGTCCTGAATTTTGAACTGCAGGATTATTTATTTGTATACAAAGGATTCTTTGTTCAAATAAATACAGGAAGCATTGGGTTAAATTATTGTAAATTACTTTATTATGCTAATGACGCAAATCTCACAAACTTGATAAAATAACCTTTTTTAAAAATTTCATTCTGTAGAACTCTATTCCACTGAGCAAGCTGAAAAATAAATAAAACCTAATGATTAACAATTTAACAAATGAAATACTTATTTCAGTATCTTTGCTTTGATTCAACAACTTTTTGCTTTTTAATTTACAACTCTGAACATTTGCGAATTTGTAATGACTGACTTGTATTTGGTTTTTTGTTTTGCCAGTCTATAAATTAGATATTCTTTTATATGTGATGGTAACAGAATTATGAACCTCCATGTCAAACACCAAAAATACAAGTTAGTATATAACACTAAAGAGTAAAATAAAAACAGATCTATACCATCTGTCATACTGTTTTTCATGCAAGAGGGATTTGGATAAATGACATTCCGATGTTTACTATAGTAAAGATAGGAGACGTTCTGAGAAGTTCTTGTTAAATAAGTTTGCCATTGTGTGAACATCGTAGAATATACTTAAACAAACCTTTATAGTATAGTCAACTACACACATGGGCTTTGTGTTATATATAGCTTTTATTGCTCCATCATATATGTGGGTCCTTATAAAGAATGACCTTATACAGAAAATGTCTAAAATAATTTGTATTGAAAAACTGTTAGAAAAATCATTGCCACACTTTGAGGAAACAGGTGAAAATATGGAGGTGTGGAAATTTAGAGGAACACATTTGCTTGCGTTTTAAATATCTTTCCAATTATCTTTTTATCATCATTTTTTTTGTTTTGTTTTTTTTTTAGTTTGGATACCTGTATGCCAAGTACTGTACTCTTAATGAATAGTATCATTGAAGTAATTTTCTGTTAAAATTTTTTTGAGATACTTATCAAAAGTTTAACAACCTTTATCATCTATTATTTAAAACTTAAATGAGATTTTCTCTGTAGTCTTATAAACAATTTCTATTTTGTAACTTTTATGATTAAATTTTTAAATTATTCCATTTTTTCCTAATTTCTTTGTTTGCTTATAAAAGACGAAAAACTGTTTTAAATAGAAAGTATGAAACAAAAAGGTATTAAAATATTTGGTTACGTTAATGCTTGCATTAATATTTGAGGAATATTTTTAAGTTTAGTATTTAGAAGATGTAGAAATTTTTCTTCCAGGATCCTCCACATCGTAGGTATACAGTGAATTTTTGTTTAATGAATGAAAAATATTTTGCATCTTGTTAATAAAATTAACTGTTATACTACAGAGGTCATGCATTCTCTCTTGTAAGTGGTAGCACAACTTACGTACTTTTTGTTATGAGATGTGTAAAAATTTTGCTACAATCACATTTAATTAGCATAAATGCTTAAAGAGATGTTTATTTCAGTGATTTTAGGAGGCTTTTTCTCTTTAAATTCCTTATAACATAAAAGATCATTGACTTTTTGACTGACGTGTTGAATTTGTAGAGTAAGAGTTTATATATAATGTAAGATTTGGACTTTTTCTCCTTTTTGTGACAATGCTAATAAAATAAGGTTTAATTTTTCTAAATAAATTTGTTCTTTAATAAAGCTTGTAAAGCCATTTGAACATTTCTATTAAAATGTTATTTTACTTGAATCTTTAAAGTTGGTATTTCATGACTTTTCTTCCTGTTTTAAGACGGCCTTCGCCGGATTTTATGTCAAGTTGGTTTACAAGAAGGGCCAGATGGTGAAAACTCTTCTCTAGTGGATAGACTGATGCTTAGTGATTCTAAACTGTGGAAAGGTAACCTCTTAACTACTTTTAAAGTATAGGTGATTAAAGTTTGTTGTTGTTGTTTTTTTTTATTTAGAAAACTAACTAATAAATATATTTGTTTTTTAGAATTAGCATTTGCAGTCTTGTTCTTTGGGGAGGGAGGCAGATTTTGGGGTCCATAAGCCAACTTAAATAATCTTTATATTTTGTTAGAAGATCGTATTTAAAAAACTTATTTTAAGAAGCAGATTACAGATATTTTATACTGAGGAATATATGTAAGTTTTATTCTTGAGACTTAAAATACAATTAATCATATAAAAAACTTTGGAAATGTATGTAACTCTTTGCTTATGTGGTATATCTTATGTCTGTTCTTTTTATAAAAGGTGCTCGGAGTGTGTACCATCAGTTGTTTATGAGCAGTCTGCTTATGGATTTGAAATATAAGAAACTGTTTGCTGTTCAATTTGCAAAGGTTAGTAGTTTCTCAGTTTTGAAGATTAACAAAATAAGTAACTATAATAACTATAGAGTAAGGATAGTTCAAGATTATATCCAGCCCTTTGTAAAATTAACAGCTAATAGTAATATGTCCCTATATTTATTTTAAGTTCTAAGAGACTGAATAATGTTTTTATGTTTTGCCAATAGAATAAAGTTTCAGCAGTGAGGCTTTTCTTGTTTATCACCTGCCATAATAAATGAATATTTTACCTATCCAAAATATATACAATATGAAGTGATAAGTGGAGAATTTAAACGTATGTCATTACGAATTATGGTACTCCTATTAAAATTTTTATAAGGAAAAGGCAAGCATAATTGAAAAGGCTTTAAGCATAGATGTGATTTAAGAATTGTGAACTGTATATTGTTGATATAGTTGAAATATGTTGTTTTCCCTTTAAGCTAGCTTTTTTTTTTTTTTTTTTTTTTAATTCATCTGAGTTAGGAGTTCTTAACAAAGGAAGCATATAAAAATCACTTGGGAAGTTCTTTCAAAATACATAAGTTTGTGCTCCATTCTCAGAGCTACTGAAACAGTCACTAAGAGTGGGGCCCAAGAATGCGTATTTTGAAAAAACTATCAGATGATTCTCATAAAGTGCCATTGTGCTCAAGAAGATTGTACAGAAACTATTTACAAAGAATTTAGTTGGTAGAAATCATTTCAAGTTACCTTTCTTATAGCAGTGTTAACTCATTGACTTCCTCCAGCACTGACTTTTCATTATCGTCCTTAAACATTTGGTCAATGTGGATTAGAGGTGAATCTCCCCCTTGTTGTTTAGAATTACCAGCAGTTGCAGAGAGATTTTATGGAGGATGATCACGAGCGAGCAGTGTCCGTGACTGCTCTGTCTGTCCAGTTCTTCACTGCACCTACTCTGGTGAGTAGTGCTTGCCTTTTCTTTGTAACTGATAGCAGGCACTCCTTGCCTTTTTTTGCCTTCTTAATAGAACTATGAGCGTTTGCAGAGTGATTATGTGACAGATGACCACGACAGAGAGTTTTCAATCGCAGACCTCTCGGTTCAGATATTCACAGTTCCTTCACTTGTAAGTACTGAAATACTAAGAAGAATGTTCTTGTTTTCCATTAACAGAAGTAAAGCCTTAAAATAAGAAAGAAATAGGTCTGTATTTTCCTGAGTAGAATAATGTTTTATTAATTTGTGATCAGACTTCAGACTTCTCCAATCATAATAGAGCCCTACTAGCCTTAGATAGATAATCAGAAAAGGAAAAGTCATTTCCACGTAGTCTATACTTTCTCATAGTACTTCCCTGAGGTTTTGAACTGATTGAGTTAAATTTAAGCTAATTGGTTTAGCAAGTTTATCTAGAAACAGCACATTGTATATAATCTCACATTTTGAGAAGCCCCCTGTCCCCTAACAAGGGAAGGGGAACAACTGAATCATGATGATAGGTGGTCTTATACTGAGTGTCACTTTGCTCAGAGGCATCAGTATGTTTCAGTACTATTCAGTAATTGAGTCAACAAAAATTTATTTAGCACCTATTATTTATTGGGTTTCTGAGAATGCAGTGGTGAACATGGAACTTAAATTAGTGAGAAAAACTCACAAAATGGTGACAAAAAATGGCTAATTAAAGAAGGTGTCTTTATGTGTGAACGCTTGAAGGGCAGCCCATGGGGGACTAGAATTTGAGAAAGTCAGTAGGAAAAAGCATGACCTCTGTGGGGAGTAGAAAGAAAGCCAGTGTGATTGAAGATCCTTGAACACGGAGTGAAATGAGACTAGAAACATAGGCAGGAGCCAGGCTGTTTAGATTGGAGAGGGTGCTGCAGGTGGCACCCCCTGAGGCTAAGGCAGCTACGCTGCAGGCCATGTAAAGCCTATGAACTCAGGTTGGGGACCCCAGGGGAGATCACAATGCTGCCGCTATTTTATTAGCAAGGAATATTCTCAAGTGTTTTTTGTTTGTTTGTTTTGTTTTTGCCCATTTTACCTTAGATTAACGGTACAAGCACAAAATCTAATACATAATATAGTTGACGCTGTCTAATGTCTCTTTACCCATTAATGAAATACTACTATAGGCCAAAGTAAGAATTTTGTTTTTTAATCTTAAAAGCACGGAAAAGCATTGAAGAGTTTTAAGTGGTGCATCATTACATTTGTGATTTTGTACAAGATCATGCCGTTTATAATTTGGAAAATGAATTGTCAGGGGGCAAAAGTGAGCTTGGAGAACCTAATTAGAAGTTAACGCAACGATACAGATAAGAATTGTTGGTGACTTGAGCTGGGATGGTGGCAGTAGATATTCAAATTGTGAGAGAGATTTAGGTAGTAAAATCTTGAGAACTGGCCAGATGTTGGGTTTGAGGGATACTGAGTTTGGCGAGTGAGTGGTTGTTGGGTTTGAGAGAAAAGTATAGAGGCAACTCCCCAGCTTCCGGCTTGCAGCTGAGTGGGTGTCATGCCGCTTTGCACAGGGGGTTTTGGAGGATGAGTAGGATTAATAAAGAGGGAAAGTGATGTTTTTAGTTTGCTCAGAAATGAGTTTGAGATGCCTCTAAGACAATGCCATGTGTAATGTGTATTCAAATCTGTTTCTCCCTCCTTTGATCTTCTATTCATTTCCCTGCCAGCGCCACAGCTTTAATAATTTTAGCATCTTATAAAGCTAAATCTCTTGATTATTCCTTTCAAAAATATTTCTTAATCATTCTTGGGCCTTTTTTGTTTTGTTTTGTTTTTGTTTTTGTTTTAAGAGGAAGAGAGAGGAGGATAAAGTGGGTTGTTCTTTGTTTTTGTTTTTTAAGGAAGAGGAGGAAGAAGCACTTTTATTTATGAGTTTGTTTATTTGTGGTTGGTTTTGGTTGTTCCTCCCAGCCCCAGGTCTCAAACCAGGGTCTTTGGGCTTTACATGGTCTACAGCTGAGAGCTGCTGGCTCAGTACCTGAGCTACAAGGCCCTTTTTATTTTTTTAAGATAAACTTGAATTATTTGTCTAGTACCAAAAAAAAATATTAAAAATACAAACATACACATTAGGATTTTGACTGAAAAGATACTGTTTTAAAGTATTCTTATTTTATTTCGTTGTTCATTTGCTTGTTCCCACTGAACCTGGGATATGTGAGGACAGCACCCAGCCACTGCACCAGCGTGTGCCATGCCAGGTACTCTTTTCTAGATGGCTTAGGAAGAACCGATGTCTGTACAGTAGTGGATGTTCACATCTGGAAGCATCATTTGTCCTCCTCTGTTTAAGTGCTACTTTGTGTTCTTAGTACAAGTTTCATATTTCTCTCACTGTCGGTTTTATATTTTATACATACATACATATTTTTTCTATTTTTGAGGTTATATTGTAATTTTAACTCTTGGTATGGCTATTATGTAAGAAAGCGACAAAATTGTTTTTAACTTTTTTGAAAATACAGATTTGTATACATCTAATTTGTATCTATCTGATCCTCTTCATTTCTCTTCTTGTGTTTTATGATGATTCCCTGAAATTTCTAGTAATCTACAAATAATTTTTTGGTTTCTCTTAACCTTTCACCTTTTAATTTTTATTTCTTGTCTGACTTCTTTAGTTAGAAACACTTTAAAATGGTGTATGTTTTCATTTATTCTAAATGTGTTTATTTAGTACCTTTATTAATGAAGCAGTCTCTGTTCCCAGATGACACAAAACCAGCCCTTGGACTTGCAGTAGAACTGAGGTGACCAATAGGGAATGGGACAGGGCGTGGGGGTAAGTGGTGAGAGGGCACACAGGACAGTGGAGAAGCACACTTGCTGATTTGGTGGAGGGCAGGGTGTGTTGACATATGTCTGAGGAATGGAGAACCTATACATAATGAGATTATTTTAATGTGTAGAATAAGTTACTACAATAAAAAGTATATATATAATTTTTTAAAAGTGTTCCCATTGAAATTATAGTCTAATTAGAGGAGATAAACAATTGAACACTTTGTTTTACATACTGTTGATTACTACTACAAGGTAAAAAAAAATAGGTTAAGGGTATAGAGAATGACTGAAATGGGCATTTTTCCCTCTAAGGTTATAATATTCATTGAGGTAATTTTGACTTACATAGTAATATAAGCCTTAGATTCTCTATTCATGAAATGTAACATACCAGACCCACCACCAAATTACCAGATGTCCTCTAGCACTGTCCATTGGACCCCTCCACCCACTAGTCCCCCACCCACACTGGTAGCCTCAGTTCTGTTGTAAATTTCCAAGGGTTGGTTTTTGTTTTGTCTGTTCCTTTGCTTCATTTCTTTATATTCCATTTATGAGTGAGATCATCTGGTTTTTGTCTTTCTCTTTCTGACTTACTTCACTTAGCTTAATAACCTCTAGTTTCATCCGTTGTTGCAAATGACAGGAATTTCAGCTTTTTAGAACTGAATAGTACTCCATTGTATAGAAATATAGCATCTTATCCACTCATCTGACTTTGGGCCCTTTGGTAGTTTCCAGTTTTGTCTGCTATGAGTAATGCTGCCATAAACATGGGGTGCTCATATCTGCAAATTAGCGTATTCGTGGTTTTTGGGTAAATACCCAGAAGCAGGGTGACAAGATCATATGGGATTTCCATTCTCAATTTTTTTAGGAATCTCCATGCTGCTTTCCATAAAGGTTGTACCAGTTTATACTCTGATTGGGCATGTTTCATGCAATGTAATCAGAGACGGCCTCTCAAAGAGGTGGTGTTGAAGCAGACCGGAAGGAAATGAGAGTGAGCGATTTGACTATCTAGTGAAGAATCTCTTAAGCAGAGTGCACAGCAGGTGCAAAAGCTCTGAGATGAATGTGCATTGTCATTTAAGAAGAAAGAACCCAAAAAGGCCAGTGTTGCTAGAGTAGGAAGCATGGCCAATGAAGTCATTGGGTTTGGAGGGAGCAGTAAAAGGTGGTAGTGGGCAGTGCCAAACCTTGAAGGCCACTGTAAGAGCCTGGCTTTTGTCTGAAGAAAGTTGGAAAAGGCAAACAACAAAGAGTATTAATTAATAAAGCAAAGTAAATGTATAGAAGAGAAAAATCAGCATATACAAAAGTTGGTTCTTTGAAAAGACAAAAAGGGTGGGGGGATGTCTCTAGAAAGACTAATAAGAAAAATGTTGACTAAAAAAGGACTCCGAAAACCATAGTTCTTGTAGATATTAAATAGAAAGTAAGGATGCAGCAGTCAGGTCAGTCACCTCAGAAGGGGACAGGCCACACACCCCTGGGCTCAAGTCCCGAGGTAGGGGGAGGACAGACAACCCGTGTGAACAATTAAAATAGAAATAAGTTAAATGCTTCTTCCTCCTCTCTTCCTACTCCTCTTCATTCCTGCCCGCACCTTTCTTTAAAAAGTGAAAAAGTAAGACAGTATTAGGAACAATTTAAATCAATGTAGTTGAAAATTAGATGAAGTAGATTCCTAAGAAAAATCAGGTTATTAAAAGAAAAACAAGAAATTGAAATTTTCAGTTAGTATAAAAATCATCTCATGAAGAAATCCCCAGGCTTAAATAACTAGCGAATGCTTTCAAATAGCAGAAATAACACCTGTCTTACACAAAATTTTCCAGAAAATAGAGAAAGAATACGTGTGCTAAATTAATAACGGGTCTTCCGTAATCTTAACATCAAAACTCAGCAAGAGGCACACTCTGTGGCCTAATGGTTTAGACCAAGCGCAGCCCATATGCCTCCCGAGGCCCCAGGTTCAAGACCCAGGGCTGGGGAAACAGCCAAGATGAGCAACTGAGTAAAATAAATAAAACGTTTCTTCCTGGGGAAAAAAAAAATAAGACCATTACAAGAAAAGTACAAACCGTTCTCTTCACAAATAAAAAGACTTCTCAAATTGAACCAGAATAATACAGAAAAAGGATAATGCATCACAGCAAAGTTTGGTTTATTTCTTTAATAAGAACACTATTAGAGGACAAGAGTACTATTTGAGGACAGGGGAACTCCACTGATAGACAAAAAGGGAAAGAAATCATAGCAAGTACTTCTCCTGAATTTATTAAAATTAAACAACTCATTTGTGATTTATAAAATTTAAAAACACCTCATAGCAAACAAGGAATAGAAGATCTTTAATCTGAAAATGAAACAAAGAAGAAGGTAAAAACTCAAAGTAAAAACTATACTTAATGGTAAAATATTAAAAGCATTTCCCCTGAGGTAAGGAGGGAGGAAACCTTTTTAGTCACCACATAATGAGTGCCTTTATTTTTGTAACTTTTTTCTAGTAGATACTTAGATAATTGGCTTTCAGCCTTTTCTGATACTTTTAGGTTTAAGTTTCCATCTAAGCACAATTTTAGGTTCATCCCACAGTTTTGTGGCATTATGTTTTCATTTTCAGTTCACACAACTAAATTCCTTTGTGATTTCTTTTTTCTTTTTTTAAGACGGGTTCCTGCAGAAATGAAGGGTAAGTAGGCAAGCAGGCTGGGAGAGAAGGAAGAAGCACTGTATGTTTTTATTTTTACTTAGTTGTTCACATTGGTTTTTCCCCCACTGACCTGGGGCATGAACCCAGGATGTATGTGGAATAAACTCCTTTGGAGGCAGCTGACTTAACAGATACTCCACCAGGGCACACCTGATCCATTTCTTTCTTTGTGGTTATACACCTTAGAAATAATATTGTAGCACACCCTGATGGCCTAACAGTTTAAACCAGGCACAGTCCACATATATCCCAAGGTCCCCAGTTCAAGACCTGGGCCAGGGAAACATCCAGTGATGAACAACTAAATAAAATAAAGTACTTCTTCCTTTGTCTCCCTGCCTTCCTGCATACTCACTTTCATCCCTGCCTGTCCCTTTACTTAAAAAAAAAGAAAAAGAAGCAGAAAGAAATATTATTTCTAAATTTCAAAACATTGGGGCATTTTCTAATTGTTTTGTTATTTCTAGCTTAATTTTACTGTGGTCAGAGAACAAATTTTGATTTCAGTCTTTGGGAATTTACTGGACTTGCGTTTTGTCAAAAGTGTTACCAGTTTTAGTAAATGTTCAACGTGGATTTGAAAAATACATGCTACTCTTTCATTATTGGATGCGGTGTTCATATATGTCACTTAGGTCGAGTTTGTTAACTTCCGTTGTGTAAAATCTTCTATATCTTTTGTAATATATTTACCTGATTGTTCTGTCAGCTACTGAAGCATGACGTAGTCTTCCATGGTGATCGTTGGTTTGTCTTCTTTTAATTCTGTTTTTGATTTATATATCATAAAGCTATATTGTGCATACTAACTTAGAATTTAACCTCTTATGTTGACCCTTTTATCGTTGTGAATGATTTCATCTCAAATAATACTTCTGACCTTAAGGTCTAATTATCTGGGAGTATAGTATTTCCTTTCTTTTGATTATATATCTTTCTCTGTTGTTATATTTTTACTTTTCTGTATCCTTGTATTTAAGTTGTATCTCTCATAGAAAGCATGGATTTGGATTTCTCTGACACTTAATAATTAGATTACTACTTAGTTATTGATATATTTGGCTTTATAGTTACCAACTTACACTTTTTTTTTGTTTGTCCCACCTATTTTATTTTTCTCTCTTTTCCTACCTTACTTTGGATTAGCCGTTATTATTTTACTTCCTCTTTTACTAGCTTGTTACACATTCATGTCATACTCTTTCAAGAGTCACTCACGCAGTTTTCCTCCAAGTATCAGTTCTAACAAGATGAGCAACCTGTGTCATTGTAAATCAGGACACTGCTGTTTTTAGTAAAGAACTTGGTTTGAAAAAAAAATGTCAGCTGGACTAAACCAGTAAGTAGTTGGTTTACCATCTCTGCAACAAGCTGTTTGCAGGCTGCTGGTTTGTGAACCGTGCTTCAGTAGTACTGCCCTCGAGATCACGGCATCATCCTTAACTGCAGTCACGCACCGCATCCTAGCCCTGCACGAGTTCAAGTCCGGGCTCGCCGCTGGGCTCTGCTGGTGTCCAATGGGGATCAAGCCACAGCATGTTTTCTGTTCTTGGCTAGAGTCAAGGGGTTATTGTCAGAAAGTTTTGTATCATACTAGGTTACTGCTTCTTCTGTCAGGCTTTAATTGTTGGTTATTTTTAAAAATCTATGGCCAGTGGCATTTCTAGATTACCAGCGATTTCAGCTCTAAGTCTGGGATATAGGAGATGAAAAAAACCACACAGAACTCTCTGCCCTGTCATTTCTTGTGTTCTGAGATGACTCAGCAATCTACCTTCTCCCCACCTTCTGAGTCTTCTCATGTTTCTTTTACTGTAATGGCCAGCGTCTTCCATTTTACTTAATGGGGAGAATAAAGAAAAATGCATCTATTCCATTTTCCCTAAACCCTGAAATGGAGGTTCATTTTTTTTTATTAGATTCATTTTCTGGGGATATTTTCATCTTTTTCTCAATTTTCTGAACTTGTAAATCATAGCTGTTTTGAAGTCACTGCCTGATAATGCCACATCTGGATCATGTACTTATGTTTTTTGATTATTGCGGTATTTTTACCTTTTTTGATTTCAAAGCATTCCAAATGCTTGGTAACTTTTACTAACATTTGACTTAGGTTTCAGCATTTTACTACCCAGGTGTAGTTTTCTTTGTATTTATAGCTATTAGTATTTGTAGAGATTAAATCTCTAGGCTGGTTTCCTCTGGGAAATTTTGAAGCCATTCTTTCTTCAAATATTATTTCTCTTTTTCTCATTTGCCCTTTGATATAGGGCATTGCTTATTTAATAATTATAGAGAGATGGTATCTTTCTCCCACACTGGTTCCCCTCAGTGTTGCTAGGCAGGTAGTGCAGCTGATCACCTTGATTCAGTCAGGAATTGACACGACTCCAGGTTGTTTTGGCAGGACTGTACGTCTTATTCACTCACACCCCTACATGGTAACCTTTGGAGGGCTCCCAGCTTAGAGCTTGGAGTGCTCTCTAGAGTTCCTCCCCTCTCTTGGGTCCTCAATTCCAGTCTTGTTTCCTCAGGTTGGTTAAACTGTTCCCACCCTTCTGTTTTCACTGGAATCCTGGCCTCGCCAATACACTGGGATGCATAAAATCTCAGCAGATCTCTCCCCCTGTTATTCGCAGCCCTGTTAGCCTCTCTCCTAGGATCTTTAATCGCATCTTGCTCACTCCCAGAAACGTCAAATGCTGAAGGTGAGGAAGGTGTGGGACTGCTGCGGAATGCTGACTCCCCTTCTGATGCTGGTCTCCTTCATGGTTTTATCGTCTTGAATCCCAGCCACTCTCTAATGAGCTCAATAATTGTTTTTGAAGTATCCATCTTTTCTACTTGCCCTTGGTACAGCTCTTGACTAGCCTCAGACTATTCAGTCTTAACTAGAAGTGGAACAGTACACTTACAGTTTCTTGGAAAAGCAGCATTGGTAATGCTTATTACAGCCTTGCTTAAAAGTCACTTGCCTTATATATTAGTGAAGTGCTTTCCAGCAGTGATAAGATCCCACTCATTGGTATCTTTTAAATGAGACTTATCTTACTGTTAACTCAGTCTTTATTTTAAATAGTTTAGTCAACAGCTAGTACTTGTTCTAATTTACTTCATTAAATGTGTCCTCAGTTATAGTCAGCGTTATCCCTGTATGTGCTGTCATGTTTAATTTAACTAAAAGTACATGTATACATCAGATGCACCCTTATGGCTCAGGCACTAAGTTGACAGCTAGGGCATAGACCATGTAAAGAAAGCCAAAGGATCCAGGTTTGAGACCCATGGGGAAATCCATGATCTTTTTTTGTTTCATCAGAGTAATAATGTGGTTTTCAAAGTAATATTAGACCTCCTGACTATACTGTGGAGCAGAAAAGGAAATGCAAGTTGTTATTTAATGTTCAGCTTCATTCATAGTAAGATCTGCAAATAAAAACAATCAAAAATGGCAAAGATTAAAATGTTTGAAGTTGAATTGTGTTATTGTGAGGACATGAGAGGAAAGGCAGATTTTAGATGAACATATAAATGGTAAGCTTCTTTGAGGGGATACTTTGGTCATTATCAGTCAAAATTTATAATTTGCATGCTCTTTAATGTACATACCCAATAATTCCAATTCTAGGAAATGATTCTGCAAATATCCTTGCAGCTGTACGCAGTCGATGTCTATTGTAGCATCTTTTATGATGAATAGCCTAAGACAGGAGAAAAATACCCCCATGTTGTCCATCAGTTAATTTGACTAAATAAAGTGTAATAGAAAAGAATACCTGGTGATAAAAGGAATGAGGAAAATTTACATAAATTGATCATGTATAATCTCTAAAATATATTAAGTAAAAAATAAAACGCAAAAGTGTTAATAATATGCTATCTTTTGGGAGGGAAAAGATAGGTATGATTATACATATCTATACTTATATATACTTAGAATATAATTAACTCATGCATTAAATGTGTGTATATTTATTATCTATATAAATATACACATATCATCTCTGGAAAAATGTATAACAAACTGCTAAGAGAGATCATCTTTGCAAGAGGGGATCTCAGGTACTAGGAGACATTATTTTTACCTGTTGTTTTTACTTAAATGTATTTATTTATTCAGAAATTCACAGATATGTCTATACATAGAAACAAAAAGTATAAATCTTAACTAAGGAGATTAAGAGGAAATTTTGTTTCATACTGAGTTCTTCAGAATCTTGTGATATCAGCCTCTGGATCCTAGAGTAATTACACCATCATAGGCCTCTAAATGTCTCAGTTAAGGAAAATTTGCAGCCTGGTTCAGAACCCCCACACTGAATTGTCTTTGAATAATGAGCCTTGGATCTATCTTCATGATATAATCTTTCTTTGTGATATAATTGTTGCTTTATACACATGGCAATTGGAGTAATTATTTAGAAATACACAGTAATGAATTTATGATATTATATAGTGGTATTGAAAAGGATTTAAAATGAAAGAGCTAATCAGTGTTGGTGACTTTTTTTTAGCTTCCTAGTAAATAGATTTTGATTACCATGTACTCTAATAAACTTTGTCCTAGGCTCGGATGCTCATCGTACAAGAAAATCTGATGACCATTATCATTAAGACTTTTATGGATCATTTGAGACATCGAGATGCCCAGGGCAGATTTCAGTTTGAACGATACACTGCTTTACAAGCCTTCAAGTTTAGGAGAGTTCAGAGCCTTATTTTAGATCTCAAGTAAGTCTTCTTTAATTATTAAACCAGTTGTTTGTAAAGTGTCATTGTTTATATATTCATTGTTCTTTTTATCTTGTTTAGGTATGTGTTAATTAGCAAACCAAACGAATGGTCGGATGATCTGAGGGAGAAGTTCCTAGAAGGATTTGATGCCTTTTTGGAATTACTCAAATGTATGCAAGTATGTATAAACAGTGACACCTCTTAAAAAGGAGCACTAACTTCACCTTTTCTTTCTGTTTTTTCTTTTTTCATTTTCTTTTCTGGTTCATTGAGAACTGAACACCTTTCTATCTGTGCATCTTTTTCATTAAAGAATCAATTGGATGTCTCCAGTTTGGGCCAAGAAACTCCTTGTAAATTGGAAAGTCTTAGAAAAGTATAGAATGAATGAAATCTGTCTGCCATCTACTGCTCTTTTGCATTTGGTTATTGTTTTGGTTACCATTAACATTTTTTTCTTTGGGGATTGCAAGCTTTTTTGTTTCATTTCGTTTGCTTTTTGCCCCCAACTCTGGGTCTCAAACCTGGGTCCTTGAGCTTTATGCATGGTCTGTACTTTAACCGCCTCAGCCGTCTGAGTCACACGGCTGCACCAAGGTTTGTTGTGTTTTGTTTTTTGTAATATACTTACGAGGAAGTATTATCAAGGTAGTTATTTATGAAACTATACTTTTTTTAATGTTGCCATATTTCTTTTTCTCTTCTTGATGTGATATTTATGTAATACAGCATGGAACATTTGATCTGTATAATTTTCATTTCCAGAACACCCCCATTATAAACACAGTTTAGAGCCAGAAACCAACGAGTATATTTAACTAGTTTTAACTATAAGAAGATAGATGACATCTCAAAACTCTAAGCAAATCCCGTTATTCCTTTAGTAACCATTTGACTTAAGAAAGGAGTAAGCAAAGATAACCTATCATTTTTCAAAAATATTCTAATTCTTGGATTGAATGGTAGTGCTTGGGTATTTAATTTATTATCTGCTATGTTTGTTTTGTCTATAGATATAATGTCTATGTTGTTTTGAATACTCAAGGTAGCCTTTATTTTCTATTATTTAATCATTTTTGACACAATAGTTAGATTAGTTTCTTAAAGTGTATTTTGTATTAACCACTATTAATCCTTTTCTTGTTCTTTCTTTCAATCTATGAAAACTTTTAGGTGTAGATTATAAAAATTTCTGGTATAAAATACATTTGTAAACTCAGTAACATTTTAAAAGACTGTCAGACTTGTAATGATTTTTTAAATAGGTGATAAGCTCAAAAGGAATTTGAAGAATTGTTGCAGTGAGGTATATAATTTCTTGTCTAAAACAGAAGATTGCCTGAAAGTAATTTATTCAATTGTTTACTGAAATTTTTCACTTGTATTTTAGAGAATGTGGTAATGTACACATTTGGCTTCTCATACTACTTGAAGCATCAAATTAAAATTTTTACTTTATGTTTTTTTGTAATTAATATATACTTTTTCTATATTATTTTTTACCTTTCCATGAAGAAAACAAATACATTTTGGCACACCCTGCCAGACTGGTGGTTAGGTCAATCACCTCCGAAGAAGTGATCTGGCAGGGCAGGGAACAACCAGTGTGAACAGCTAAATAAAAGAAAAATGCTTCTTCCTTCTCTCTTCCTGCCTGCCTACTCACCTTCATTCCTGCCTGTGCTTTTTCTTTAAAGAAAAAGAAAAAAGAAACATTATATTTCATTTAAAATATTTTATTTCTTTGAAGGGAATGGATCCAATTACACGTCAAGTAGGACAGCATATTGAAATGGAACCTGAGTGGGAAGCAGCCTTCACACTGCAAATGAAATTAACACATGTCATTTCAATGATGCAGGACTGGTGTGCTTTAGACGTGAGTTTTTTCTATGTGTAGCAGATCAGAGATAAACGGAGGAAGAGGGAATAAACAGATTCCTAAGGAAATTTTGAGGAGATTTGGAGAGGATAGTGGTGATACTTAGCTCATAAAAGGTATATTTCCTTTCACCTGTAAATAAAACTCTAAAGCCTTAGAAAAAACTTAGACAACAGAAGAGGAAAAATTCACCTTCTGTCTTTTCTTATGTTACTATCTAGATTTTTACCTTAATCCCTTTTAGTTTTTGAGCATATAAAAAGAGTAGTTTATAAATTTATCCCCCCAAAAAACGTTTTACTCTTGGTACATTTGTCCTATGTCTAAAAATTACTTTGTCCTTCCTTTTTTGCTATAAAGTCTTGATGACACGTGTATAAATTGGGAGATCAGAGAAGACTTGCAAGTGTTCTGAGCTGTGTGTCAGAGGTCGCTGCTCAGGGAGTTAAGGTACCCCTGACTGAGCACCGGCTGCGTCAGGCCGCGTGAGGGGAATGGTGCTGGCACTCTGACATGGCTCTGCTACTGGAGCATCGAGTTGGAGGGCAGACAGCTGGGCAGGGGCCTGATTTTCAGGGCCTTGGAAAGAAGTTGGATTTTATTCTAGTTGAAGAGGGAAGTCATTGCAGACTACCTGGTAGCCTGACGTGATCCAATTACAAGTTTTTAAAAATGAGTCCATGTGGAAAATGGATAGAGGAGGCGCAAGAATAGAAGTACTGAATTCAATAAAGAGACGGTTGTCTTTTTTTTTTTTGAGTTAGCAGAGATGATGGTCAGGTTTGAGAGAATTTCAGAAGATGAAATTGCCAGCTTGTTAATAAATTGAACAGTGGGGGCTGAGGGAAAGGAGGCTATTGGAGTAACTCCTAGATTTCTACTGCTGTATAGAGATGTCATTCACTGAGACAGGGCACTGGAAGAGGAGCCAAGTTGGGAAGGGAATATTGAATTGACTTTTGCCCATGTTGATATTTGAGTTACATACTCGTCGTCAAATTTAGGTGCTTACTCACTGTTGTAGAACCCCAAGTAACTTACAGAAAACCCTCTCTTTTAGGAAAAAGTATTAATTGAAGCTTACAAGAAATGCCTTGCTGTTTTGACGCAGTGTCATGGTGGTTTTACTGATGGTGAACAGCCAATCACATTAAGCATTTGTGGACATTCAGTGGAAACTATCAGATACTGTGTTTCCCAAGAAAAAGTTAGCATTCACCTCCCAGTTTCTCGCTTACTTGCAGGTAAAGCATTTCTCCCCCAAAAAAAAAAAAAAAAAAAAACCCTGAAGTTCTCTTTTAAATTGTTGTGGTTAATAATTACTGAATACTTACTATGCATTATTCTGAGAGTTTTACATCCACTTATCTAATCATCACGTTGGCATACAAGCAAGTATTACTAAATTTGCTTCACAGAAACACAGAGTAACTTGACTAGTGTCATACAAAGCATCAGAGTAGGAATTTTGTAGTAGTTTGGCTCCAGAAACCATGTTTATAACCACTTTATCATAGTGTTTCTTCAGCCTTCTTAGTTGTGGATACCACATTTTTAAATGCCATTCCTTTGGTATATTGTTACAATTCAAATCAGTCCATTCCCTAAGTGATTGTTAATAAATTGGAACTACCCGATTTTCTCTCCCACTAATAAGCTCTTATTCATCTATCAATAACCTTTTTAAGCACCAGGTCAAGAGCAAGTCCAAAATTACTCATTTTGATAGTTGATGAATGACAGTTATTTTAATCATAAGTAGTTGACTTACAATCTATTTTAATTGTTACACTATTTAAGCTGCCGCTTTAAAGCAGCCAGAAACTTTGAATGTGTGCTTACCCATCTCCGAAGACTCCTTTCAATACAGCTTCCTTCCATATTTCTTGATTGTGGAAATTTTTATCCTGTTCACACATTATTCTTCCCTTTAGTTCTACTCTTGAACTCAGCAGAAAGGAGAAAAGTTCTAAAGATAGGACTTTTTTACTCATTGCAGAATTTGTAATATAATGTATGACTCAGTAACTTAATGAGATGTCAAAGTAGTCATATGTTTTGTAGAAGAGATTTTGGCATATTGTTATCATTTCCTCCTAAATGTTCACTAGAATTCACCACTGAAACCACATGGACCTGACTTTCTTTTTTGGAAGGTTTATTAATGATTGGTTCAGTTTCTTTAATAGATACAAGCCAGCTTAGGTTATGTCTTTCTCCTTGTGTGAAGTTTTGCATAGTACTCCTTTGTTATCCTTTTAATGTTCATAGGATGGTAATAATCCTTTCATTTCTGAAGGCATCTTTTTTTTTCATTGTTCTGAGTATTACCACCTTGTCCTGCTGACGCACCGTCACACTTCACCAGTCTTTTGGATTATTATTGAAATCATGGTGATTTAAAATAACTTCTGAATATCAAAATAGAGCAACAAATAATTACCTAGAATGAAACTGCAG
The DNA here is from genome assembly GCA_004363575.1 of Solenodon paradoxus. Classification (NCBI taxonomy): domain Eukaryota; kingdom Metazoa; phylum Chordata; class Mammalia; order Eulipotyphla; family Solenodontidae; genus Solenodon; species Solenodon paradoxus. The sequence continues at coordinate 167,373 of RJWH01002120.1, forward strand.
GTGTAGGAAGAAACTTCCCTTCTTTCTATGGCTTTTTCAGGCCCAGTTTTGTTTTTGAAAGTGCTCTGAACATACTGAACTATTGATCCTCAGCATAAGCAAGTGAGACTGAGACTAGAATGCAGGAAAGTGGGTTCTCTCCCCAGCTCAGCTCTGATCTTTTCTGCCTTTAATGATTTTGTTATATGGTGGAAGCCGATGCTGATGGTTTTCCACCAGGAAAAGAGTCATTTCTCTGATAAAGTACTGATTTCTGCCCAGTGTTTACCTCCCTCAGGTTTTCTTAGTGGTCATTTTTTGAGCATTATGTTTCACTATATTTTCTAAACCTTGACCTGAATACTTACAATCTAGTTGGACAGCTAAATAAACTTATGCAACACAGCTTAAGAGCAGCATGGAATCTGTGCTAACAGAACTTGAGTGGTGTGTGCTGAGTACAAGTCATTAGAATGGGTTTATAATGCAGGTCTTCCTGGGTAAGGAAACCTCACACCAGGCTTGATCAAGTAGCCAGCACCTCTTGTTAAAGATTGTGAAAAGCATTCTCTGTTTAAACAACATAAACAGGACAATTAATTTTTAGTTAGCAGAGTTACCTAAGGCTGAGCTATAAAGGAGTCCTTAGTCGATAGGAACTAAAGAAGCTTTGAACCTTAACTGGAAATTTTAGTTAATTCTGAGATCAGAATCAGTGCAGACCATGAATCCTAGGGGAGGTTTCTCTGTTCAGTTGCCAAAAGAATCTCTCACTACCATTCTTTTCTAAAGGGAACAAATTCCATGGCCCAGTGAAATATGACTCTTAAAATTAGTATAGCATAGATAAATTGCTTTGATAGTTATATTGCTGTTTTTGCTGTGTTTGTGTAACATTTAATTCCAAAAAATGTCATCAGTGTATATTGATACATATAATTAAGATTCTAGTTCTTACTGTGTCTTTGATAAAAGTTTCATGAGACTAACATGGAAAGCTTCACTTGTGGATGCAATTGATTTTATATTTTAAATCTGGAACATGATAGTTTCCTAAAGAGGAAGAGCAGTAAGATAAAAAGTTGAGTGGATGTCTTTATTTAAATAAAATGATCTTTACTTAAAGAAATACTTTTTGTTTGTTCTTCCATGCAGGTTTGCATGTCTTATTAAGCAAAAGTGAAGTTGCATATAAATTTCCAGAGCTCCTACCTCTAGTAAGTAGTACTAACATTTAAAAATAAATACTTATTTTGTTCCATGTATTTGAAGTAACCTTTATTAGAGCTCTCCAGGAAAACAGAACCATTAAGATGTGTGTCTGCCTATGTATATATGGAGAGAGAAAGTTTGATTTATTATAAGTAATTGACTCAGTACTTATGGAGTCTTCCAGTTTGGAAATCTGCCTTCAAAGGCAGTTCAACCAATTGGAGACTCAAAGAAAACTAAGATTGTAGTCTGAGATCCAGAGGCAGTCTGGAAGCAGAATTTCTTTATCCATGTGGTGAGAGAGGCTTCAGTCTTCTTTTAAAGCTTTCAACTAATTGAACAAGGCCCACCTGCATTATGGAGATTAATCACATCTAAAGAATAACTTCATATCAGCACCTGTACTGGTGTTAGCCAAAAACTGAGTACCACATCCTGGCCAAGTTGACATAGAAAACTAACCACCACACTGCCTGCCCTGATGGCTCAGGTGTTAAGTGGGGCTGGGCCTCAGACTGGGCCATAGTCCACATAAAGCCCACAGATACCAGGGAACCCAGGATTGGCGGCAACAGCCAGAATGAAGAAATAAATAATAAATGCTTCTTTCAGCATGCCCTGATGTTCTAGCAGAAATGTCCTCCGTCTCTGACCATGCACAGTTCACATATGTCTCAGTGACATAAGGTGATGGGGAAGAGGGCAACCAAGATGAACAACTAAATTAAATAAATGCTTATGCCTGCCTGCCGGCCTGCTCACCTTCATTCCTGCCTGCTTCCTTTCTCTTAAAAGAAAAATCACAATATAACAAAAATACCTTAAAATAATTTTAACTTGAGTTTTATATAAAGCTTCCCTATCAGCCACTCATCCTTATAGAGTTCTTCGTGGTTTTTTGTATATACAGAGTGAACTGAGCCCACCCATGTTGATAGAACATCCTCTTAGATGTCTTGTTTTATGTGCCCAAGTACATGCAGGGATGTGGAGAAGAAATGGGTTCTCTCTAGTAAATCAGGTAAGTGTTCTTTGAATTCTATGGAGCGTTTTCCTTGGCTCCTAATAAGGTTGTAATTTTCAGTGTACACAGTCATTGAAAGTTGAGTATCTCTATATTAAAGTTGTGAGACGATAAATATAATGTTAAACCAAAGTGTTCCTTGCAACTTTTATTCAGATTTTGTCAGAAAACAGTCTCAAAAGTAGAAATGAACTAAATTTTCTTGATTTTTCACTTGAAATCATTTTTATAAGTTTGATATTTAAGAAAACAATAAAAATTCATTTTCATCGACTAAAACTAAATTATGTTAAAAGATAAAAAGCTCTATCAGTATAGCTCTGAAATTTGAGGTTCTCATTTTTAAACCTCGCCAAGGTTTGACCCCACCCCCATTTTTTGGAGGTGTAACTACTGTAACAGCTTTATCAAAGACTCAGAAAGTTGACTTCAATCTGGAAATTTCTAATTAATCCCTACTAAGATGCCATTAATTGGTGATGAAACAGCATTGCATGTGTGTGCACTTGTGTGTTCCATGTCCTCTTTTTTGCACTGAAAAATCTGAAAAAAAAATTTTTTTTAATTTTTTTTTTTTAGATTTATTACTACCATAACGTGAAATGCAGACGAGAGATGTTTGACAAGGATATAGTAATGCTTCAGGTAATAGATTTAGCAGCATTAAACTTAAAGGTTTTGAGTACTGTCTTTTATCTTTTTATTTCCACAGGACCCCATCAGTTATGGTCACTCTCAGATCTGTAATTCCAGCCTAGCCTTATCTACTGAGCTCCAAATTCATATGACTAACAGCCTTCAGAACATTTTTGAGTAGAGTTCCTAACACCTGTCAGATTTAGCATATTCAAAACAAGCCCTTACTCTACAAGCTTGATTGACATATCACATTTCTTGCCAAGTCTTCACACCAAACAAGTAGTAAAAGAACTCTGAAATAAAACATCAGAACTGAACTCCTAGGGATATAATTTATTCAAGGCATTGAAAGGAAAGAGAACTCACAATCCACATTACTCTGATTGTTTTACCAACTTGGATTCCTGTCTGTGCTTGCAGCTGCCACATGCAGAGCTCAGTGGGTTTCTTCTGTCTTTTATTGAGCTGCTTTCTCTTATGCAAACCAAAATGGTTCTCACTAATCGTTTGGTAACCTTTTGACCTTCCCCTTTATTCTTTTTCTCAAACATTAAAAAAAAAAAAAGACAGGTGTCTCCATGATGGATCCAAATCATTTCCTGATGATAATGCTCAGCCGCTTTGAACTTTATCAAATTTTCAGTACTCCAGACTATGGAAAAAGATTTAGTTCTGAGATTACCCATAAGGTAAGAGTATGCTTTATCAGATCATAACACATCATTAAAAGGGCATCTTTCTTTTTGATTATGTTAGTCAGATAATACAGTACTTGTATTCTCATCTTTGTCTCCCCTCACTTGTCGTAGGATGTAGTTCAGCAGAATAACACTCTAATCGAAGAAATGCTGTACCTCATCATCATGCTTGTTGGTAAGTTTGGATTGTTTGAGACATTTCTAAATTATATTAGATTTTACGGTAATGAACAGTTCAGAATTTATAAAGTATATTTCTTTTGATTTGAGCGGTTCCACAGTTTTTGTTAGTTAGGACAGAAAGGTTTAGTTTTTCTCCCAGTTACTATAATGTTTCAAGTAACAGCACTGTAATGGTTACTGTGGTGCTTGGGAAAAGGTAAGAATACAGCGGTTGAAGCAGAATAAACTGGAAGACTATTTCAGGACAGGACAATTTAGCAAGATATGGGATATTTAGGAGCTATTTGTTACTTATCTCTTAGTTATGTTTCCCTCCATGGTTTCACAATACAAAAATATCAGTCTTTTTTTTTTCCCTAAAGGAAAGGTATAGACAAGAATGAAGCAGTAGTAGGCAAGCAAGCAGGAAGAGAGAGGAGGAAGAAGCACTTTATTTTTCTTTTAGTTGTTCACACTGGTTGTCCCCAGCTCCCTGGGCCTGTGACTTGAACCCTGGGGTATGTGGCCTATATCCTTCAGAGGCAATTGACCCAACCACTGCTCTACCGGGGCTCACCCAAAAGTGTCATCTTAGCTTCAGACATAGTAATTCCACGTTCATAGAGACCCATAGCGAGTAGGTGCAGATTTCTTTTCTTACTGCCTCTATCTTCACTCCTGTTCTCTTCCTCTTTTCCATTGTGTATCCTTTACCTTCTCTCTGCTATTTCAAAATCTAAAGTCCACAGAGTAGAGAATCTTGGCTGCTGTCAGGGTAATGCTCAATAAAGAAGGTTTCAGAAGGCGACATCTTACTTTATGCCATATAAGAGGGCAAAAGAAGGCTTTCCCTATCTCCTCCATGTAGCAGAGGGTGTGAAAGCAGATTTGTAAGCTACTGGTACAACATCTACCAATTCTTGAAGACATCTTCCCATCCTTCTGATCCCATTCATTCTTTACATATAGCAACTGAGTTCTCTCTGCACTGCCAAAAGCCTACACTCACCCACTGTCTGAGACTCAGAAGCATGATGAAACTGCTCTTGCCCTTGCTTCTTGCCAGGCTGGCCATGTTTTCCTGTTGTGCAGGAAGACTTCGAGAAATGTATTGTTGGGTGAATTATAAGTATATATCACAATGCCTTTGTGATGATGATGATAAATGTGTGTTTACGTACTTTTCATTTTTAATAGGAGAGCGATTTAGCCCTGGTGTTGGACAGGTGAATGCGACCGATGAAATTAAACGGGAGATTATCCATCAGTTGAGCATCAAACCTATGGCACATAGTGAATTGGTAAAGTCTTTACCTGAAGATGTGAGTACCTGCATTTTTAAAAAGAAAATTATAGAAACTCTTCCCTACTTACCAGTCTTGCACGCCTAGATTTTCTTCTATGCCTGTTTGCCACAGTTCTAGGATGTCTATAACTTCACTTGTGCTTATTAGAAAAAACTAGAATAAGAGAGAATACTAGGGGAAGGGAGCAGAAAGAATAGGAATAGAGTCTTCCACAGTGAAGTCTTGAAATAGATAAAGATGCTAAAAATAGATAATTCTTTTTATTTTTTTTAAGGAAAGGTGCAGGCAGGAAGAGAGAAGAAGAAAGCACTTTTTTCATTTTTATTTTAGTCGTTCATCTTGGTGGTACCTACCTGCCCTGGGGCATGAAACTGGGACATTGAGGTATATGTGCTCTGTGCCCACCGCCGTGTCCACTGTCCTCCACCACAGCATGCTAAAAATAAAATTCTTAAACCCGAGTTGATGTATCCACTAGAGAAGAGTAGTTAAACAGTCTTCAGTACAAAATTGCCATGGGTGAAGAGAATGTTTTATAATCATATATATAAGAAGAAAGTAAGAAATGCCTCCTCAGCTGTGTTTAAAAACTAGTTTTCTAAAACTTTTTCCTTCTGAAACATCCAGTGACTCCTTAGTGGCAATTATTTTTCTTCCCAGGGCTTTCAGTTCCTCGGGCACCGGTTTTTTAGTCATGGGATTTTTCAGAAACCAAAGACTTAGACCCAGAGACCTTTATTTTTCAATTTTTAAATGTATTTTCTCCTACCCTTGGATCTCAAACCCAGGTCCCTGGGCTTTACATGGCCTGCTCCTTAGCAGTGTGAGCCACACGGATCTGCTAGGAGAGGACTTTATATTCATTGAGTCTTTTCAAAATGTTTCCCCAGTTTGAAACAGATCAGAACTTTCTGGGATTTAAACCTATTTGCATTTGTTGCGTAGTAATACTTCTTCTAAACTTTGTACTATAAATAAATTTCAAATATCTGTAAAAGTAGAAAATAGTATATCAAACCCATCACCAGCCTCAACAAATGACCAGTCCTATTTTATCTATAGCTCAGTTATTCACACCTATGCCCCCATAGATGTTTGTTTGGTTGGTTAGTTGGTTGATTGTAAAAATACCAGCTTTACCATTTCATCTATAATTAGGATGATATATAGCCAAAACAATGGTTCTCAACCAAGGATGATTCCTACCCCAGGGAACACCTGCTAATGCAATCACTCAGGGAAGGTTGTATGTATAGTACGTGTTACCAGCATCCAGTAACAGGCAGGACACCGCTAACCATCTTCCAGTGCTCAGAACAGACCCCAAACCCCCCTCACCACACAAAGAATTTTCTGGTTCAAGTGTTAGTCGTGCTGAGATTTGTGACAGACTGATCTAAAGATAAGGGATTTTTAAAAAGGAAACTCTCTATATGCCATTATCACAGCTAAAAACATTAATTTATTAACGCTACCAAATATCTAGTCAAGATAAAAATTACTTGTACTTTCTAATGCAGGAAATGCTCCTGGAACTGTAGATGAGGAAGCAATTATAGTTTCACTTAGGTTTTTAGAATAAGGAAGAATAAAATTTGAAAGTTTTCTTTTAAAAGTGGTGTATGCCTTGCAAAGTGATGGCAACTGTGTTCATCAGTCTCGCTTTTTTAGCCACCCGCCCCGGGTAGGGAACCCAAGTCCATAGTCTGCACTTGAGCCGCCTGAGCCACTGGTGGCCTGACCAGAGAATTCCTCATCCACAGCATTCCTGTCAACGTGATGTCATGAATGACATACGATTTGGGAGATGTTGTTTTACTAGAAACAGATAAGAAATAATGTAACTACTTCACAAAATTTAGTACAAGTATTTTACATAGGTTTTGTTAAAATTATGTGTACTTTGTGTTTTTATTTAATTCTTTTCAAAAGCTAACACCTTCATTCCATATGATAATGACTTGCTTTTAATTATGTCAGTGTAAATGAATGTTAACTTACCAAGCAAGTCCCTAGCTGTATTGCGTTTGCTATGAAATCCTCATCTGTGAAAACCAGGGTGTCAGGGTGTCTGCTTCACGGAGTTCTGTGAGATGGGAGGGCAGCGCTCCGCGTGCTAGCAGACACTGTTCAACATTAAACACACTTCACTTGTTTCCTATATTTTTAGGAGAACAAGGAGACTGGCATGGAGAGTGTAATTGAAGCAGTTGCCCATTTCAAGTGAGTAGTCTTCCTATTTTTTTCATGTTGACTTTCCGGTTTCGGTTTTTGTCACCTCCAGCTCCAGGTCTTGAACTCCAGTCCATGGCCTGCACCTTAGCTGTCTGAGCCATGTCTTAGCTGTCTTAGTACATTTCCCTTGATGGAACTGTGAATGAAATTATTTTCAGAGAGTGATCGATAATTTCAGATATATCATTCTGAACTAGATTTCTCGGTGACATTTTACTTTTAAGATCTAGCCCTGCACTTCCAACTTGAAGTAGTTTTATGAGGATCATCACTGTATTCAGAATAGGTTTATATAAAACTGATAGCTTCAAATTAACCTAAGTAGATATATTGAATTTTCTGAAAATCACTTCCTTTTTTTCCATTGACTATGGATACACCTAAGTTGTAGGATGCTCTGAATGCTGCCTTCTCCAGTGTCCAATGTGTTACCTACTCATATACTGACTTATTCTCTGGCTGAGGCCATTTCTTAATCTTGCTTTTTCCTTGCTCCCTAACCCAGTGGTAGTATCTTTATCTGTGTTGATTATAAAGACAAGATATGCTCATAGAAAACATACAGAAAAATAAACAAAAAGGATTCTCTAAACCCTAAAATGGTTCCTACTTTTTTCTGCTTTGTAGAATTTGTCACAGACCTCTTTTCATGTCAAAATAGAGAAATTAACCTTAGTTTTAATGGTATTCAGTTTTTGGAGATATCATAATACATGTAACCTAATACATGTTGTTAAACTGAATTGTTACCATCCACTACAGTGACTTCCCATTCACTTGTTCAGTTAGGAGAAATTCAAAGTCAATATGCCAGGTAAAATGGACACAAAAGAAGCTTTGATGTAGATTGTCAAATTAACCTACAGAAGATAGTACCAGCTGACACCTACCAGAAAGATGGGAGCTCTGTGTTCTTATTCTGTCATCTCAGACTGTCCCATTAATTGGTGTATGACCTTAGGAATATTTTAAGGACCTTTCTTTTCATAGGAAACCTGGATTAACAGGACGAGGGATGTATGAGTTGAAACCAGAGTGTACCAAAGAGTTCAACTTGTATTTCTATCACTTTTCAAGGGCAGAGCAATCCAAGGTAATTGGGGAAAGTGTACTAGAGGAGGATTGAGTGGTTGTTTTCTATTTCTAAACAACTTTTATATACTCTATTCTGGTTGAAAAAGGATGCATGTTTATTACTAAAAATTTGAATAATGTGAAAAATGAAAAGAAAGTACAAATTGATTACCTATGATACCACCACCTAACTTTTTGGGTTCCCCCCATTGTTTGAAGCATATATATGTAAGATCTATATAATTATATGCATACCCATACATACATAGTTATATGTTTTCTATTGACTTTGAAGACAGATTGTCAACCAATATTATAATCAGTCAACCATTTTACATTCATTTCTGTTTTGATACTTTGCTGTAAAACATGCTTTTCTCTAATGATTTATAGAATATTCCTAATTATCCTTAGGTAATTCACAATTTTGCCTTTTAGTAGTCTACTCTCAAAACACTTTTTTTTTTCAAACGGCATTAAGCAGAGCCTAAATGTGAAGCTTTAGTTTTTGATGTGTGTTATAGAACTTAGAGCTAGAAAGTTTTTTTTGGTTTTGGTTTGTATAGCTTTTCCCTACTTTTTTTTTTTTTTTTTTGGTAAAGAAAGGTGCAGGCAGACATGAAATGAAGGTGAGTTGGCAGGCAGGAAGGAAGAGAGAGGAGAAGCATCTTTATTTTATTTTTATTTATTCACATTGATTTCTTCCCTGTGGGCCTGGTACTCGAACCCAGGTGTATGTGGCTTGCTCCTTCTGAAACAATTGACTTAATTAACCATTGCTCCACCAGGGTATGCTGTATCCTCTACATTTTAAAGAAAGAAAGAACCCATTCGGAAGATTCTTTTAGTGGGGGGAAAACTTTGATATATCTGTTTGTGGGGGATTCTAGCACTAAGAATATAAACCTCTTCTAAACAGAAAATAATGTAGCAAAGATCAACTTACAACATCATTTTAGACATTAGTTTGTTATTTATTGCTAATTTCATGCTCAAATTATTTTTTATTAGGCAGAGGAGGCGCAACGAAAATTGAAAAGACAAAATAGGGAAGAAACAGGTATTTTTAATTTTTCAAAAAAATCTTATATCACACCCTTACTTGTTAAACCTTGTTTGCTATTGACTGTGGTGATTCTCCTTAGTGATGTGGCAAGTTTAAATATATGCTTTCCAGCCAAACATTCAGAGGTCTATATACTGGTAAAGAAGTATACCATGATGAGTCACTTCTGGATTAATGGTTTTATCTCAGATCTTAAGATAGTACTAGGGAAAAGTAATGCTCTGTTTTGTATGGCTTCTGTTTATATAACTTTTATGCATTTGATTGACCTTGAGAAAGTAAAATACAGCTTTAGGATAGGTGTTGATGAATATTCTTTGAAGGCTCAAAAATAGCTAATAGATATTTATAAATATATGTTCCACAAAAGAAACCAATAACAACTTCATTTTCAGCACTCCCACCTCCAGTTTTGCCTCCATTCTGCCCTCTGTTTGCAAGCCTGGTTAACATTTTGCAGTCAGACGTCATGCTGTGTATCATGGGAACAGTACTGCAGTGGGCTGTGGAGCATAATGGATATGCCTGGTCGGAGTCTATGCTGCAAAGGGTAGGTTTGAAGACATTTCTGTTCCTGTTTTAGTGGTTTATAGTGAAAGCCTAAAACTTAGGAAATACATGTAGTACTACCTTAATTTGAAACATGGCATATTTTTGCTGCTTTAGTGTGCAGAAGTGAAAATGAGGGCCTGGCTAATATTTTTTTATACACATGTTATGGTTACCTGAGTTTCATTGACCAGCTTCTCTCATTGATTGATCCGAATATATTTTTTCAATTAATTCTCTCGAAAAACTGTGATTTCATCAGTATCCATGTTGCGCAATTGAAGAAAATGAAACTCAGACTTCTGGACCTAGAATAGTGACAAGTCCAGAGCCTTGGTGTATTTTACTTTATAGCTTTAATGTAAGTCATTCCTGAATTCATGCAATACCCCAGTGATGACTTTTTCTATTGCATAGATGAGTAAGTTAAGTTTCAATGAGATTGAGTTCATTTGTTTATGTTACTAAACTAATAAATAATGTAATAATTATGCAATAAATAGAATTTTCCTGCTCTGCCTTATTCTCTACAACGCATTAACGAACAATATTTGTAATACTCAAAACTCTAGAGGGAAGCTGGGTTTTTTGTTTTAAACAATAATGAAATTAAGTTTCAGAGATTCTACTAAGGCGTGTAGCTTGAAAGTAGTGATGCAAATAGCCATCTTGTAGAGAAAGATGCAGAGATATCACATACACACACACACGTGCGCGCATCCCTCCAAAAACTGAGCAGGATGAGAGCAATAAAAATTCTAATATAGTCAGTCAGTCTAGTCATCTATTTCTTAGCAATCTGGAAAGAAATGTTTTTCTGAGACATACTGAGGAACTAGAAACATCTTTATAAATTGTCATTAGAAATAAAAATATGTCTCTGAGATGATTTAAAATTTTTTATCCTTAGAGAAATTGAAACAGGTAATTTCATTGTCTGTAGATGTTTTCAGCTCAAATTATTTGGTCACTAATTCTTAGTTTTTTTTAAGAATTTATTATAAGAATGGAATAAAACTGAAAATTATGTGTCGTGTGAATTGCTGGTCACATTTGGTAAGAATTGTCATTTGCAACTGAATTTTCTTCCTAACAAAATAGAAATTTTTGTTTCTTTACTGAGAATTCTTTACTAGTAGGGTCAGCATATATCCCAGTTTGACTGGGATTGACCCAGATTAGCAACATCCCAATGTCCCTCCCAGTTTCTATCACAGTTTCTATCACAGTTTGCGGAAAGTTAATTTGGTCAAACACACACCCAACAAGCGAGCTCGACATCGCCAGACAGGAGTGGGAGTTGCAGGTTTCCCCAAGGAGGGTGGTGCACCACACCCACACACAGTCCCCTGCCTGAACACCCCACAGCCACACAGACCCTTCTATGTGGGGATGCTCCAGTCAGCCTGGTTTCAAGTCTTAAAAATTGTGGTAAGTCTGTTGATCAGAAAGTGAACATTCAGAGTTTGGGATTTAATAAAAAGTTGTGCTTTGAATTTTTTTTTCAAATTATACTCAATCTTTTAATAGTTTGATTTTTCTTTTTTAATAGCGAGTTTATTTTCACTATTATAAAAATATGTACTTGAGTTTTGTTTTACTAAAAGTTATAAAATATATTGTATTTGAGGTGTTACATTTAATTGGAATGGCACTACAAGAAGAAAAACAGCATTTAGAGAATTTCATCGAAGAGCATGTGGTAACATTTACCTTCACTCAGAAGATATCAAGTATGTATGCACTTTACTAAACTAACTCAAGATATCAGTGATTTTAAATGTGTAATATAACCTCTTGTATTTGATTTACATAGGTTCTAAATAGGTTATATCGAATCCAAATCTCTGAGGCTATCTATTCATCTGTGTATTAAAGGTACTATATCAGATCCTGATATATTTTTATAGAAATATTTAGCACCTACACATACTTAAAATACATGAATTTTAACTCATAAAGTGAAGACGTTAATAAGTAGTTCTCAGTCTGAAATCAATATAGCACATAAATGTAAACTCTAGAATACATTTTTCTTTAAATTGATAAATTTGACAAGATTTCACTTATAATAGTTGCTGTTATATTACAAAAATATTGAAAAGAATTAGGTATAAGAAATTAGATTATCCATTTATATAAAGTAATATGGCTAGCAGGCCAGAGAGTTGCTTTTTCTAGCTTTTTATTATTAAAATTTTCAAACATATAGGCAGGTTGAAAGGGTTGTACTGTAGACATTTATATAACTACCTCCTAGATTCTGTAGCTAATATTTTGCTATATTTACTTTTATATTTACACTTTTGGGAACCTTTTGTTGTAGACCTTATAATATTCCACCTCTAAAGAAAAACTTTTAACTTTCAGAATAAACAGTTCATCTAAAAGTTATCTGCAAGGTAGCAACTGTGAATCTTTTTAGTTTGCTTAGAATTTTGTTTCCTTTTTAATAATTGTGTTTTTATTCAGTGTCTTGCAGTTAGTTAAATTCAGTATTCCTTTTTATGTTCATATTGCTCTGATTATGTTCGGTGGAAGTCTGTGCAATTGACTTCTCTGTCGTTTTGACCCAACTCCGTAAATACGTGGGCATCACCTTGCTTACAGAGACAGTAATGTCCCAGGCTCATTTTGTACCTTTCCTGCCCAGATCTGTAGTCCACGCCTGTGAGTTTGATTGTGTAGTCTGAATAGAGGAATTCCTTGATTGCAAAGCATTATTTCTATAGCTTTGTTTAGAGTCATGTTCTCTGCTGTTTCATCCTAAGAGATAATGACTATGTGAATACTAGATTCTACTGGAGGCTGGGGGAGGAATAGTCCTGTCCTGTTTTTACCTAGATCTTTTTTTCCCTTTTGCCCTCATCCAGGTAAGTGGGAGGAAGAGGGTAAACTGCCTTTCCCCACCGAAGCCTACATTCTTGGGTGCCAGCCTTTCCCTGCTCTCTCCTATGCCAATCAATATTTCTTTCTTTGGAGTAACATGTTTTGGAGATGTTTATTTTAATTTCGTCTTTCGTTTGCATTACTCTATGCTTTACAGGTTATTGAGTTCAAACCTCAGTTTATGTGCATTTCATACCACACTCACCACAGGTTCTAGAGCCCTTGGCCACCACCTTGTGGATGCCTTCCTTCCCTTATTCCCTGCCCCACCCCCCACCCCCCACCTTCGCCCTGTTCCTCTGGCATCCAGTCTTGCGTCCTGTGAATTGTTTTTCAGATTTATCTGTTTTTTTTTATTTCTTTGTATTTCACATAGGTGAAACCATCCTGTACTTCTCTTTTTATTTCTGGCTTATTTCACTTAGCATAACCACCTCCAGTTCCATCCAGGATGTTGCAAAAGCCTTGATTTCATCTCTTTAAACAGCGGCATAGATTTCCATTGACTATATATATCACAGCTTCTTTAACCAGTCATCTGTTGATGGGCATTTTGGTTGTTTCCATGTAACATTATGTCTGTTGCCTCCTTTTATCTCCCTTGCTTTTACTTTAGTGTAACCACAGAGAAAACGCCTTCATATCATTCATTTATCACTATACCTCTGAGGTTCTCTTTATCTTTCTCTGTTTTTTAGACCAATAATCATTTTCTCTAGAGATATCCTTTTATTTCTCTTAAACATTTTATATAACATTTTTTAAAGGAAAGGTGCAGGCAGGAATGAAGTCAGATGGGGACAGGCAGGCAGGAAGAGAGAGAAGGAAGAAGCACTTCTATTTGTTTTTTTTCAGTTGTACATCTTGATTGTTCCCTTGACCCCAAGATGCAAACTGGGGTCCTTGCGATGTATGTGAACTGTGCCAGCCAAAGGCGACTGACCAAACCATTGCTCTACCAGGGTGCACCAACATTTTATATGATTAAGACCCACTATTTAGAGTAAGATTTTTAATCTATAGCCACAGAGTTTTACATCTGGAAGAATATTAAAGATCTGATAGTTCAATTTCTTCTTCTCTTAGGAACATTTTGCCAAAATGACAGCACTTTAATTTTTTTTAATCAATAATTGAAATTTTCTGACCATAAAACTAAATTAGATAATATTGGACTAAATGTACTCTTGAGACTATGGACTTGACTTTTCTATTTTTTTTCTCAAATAAGTCATAAGAGAAATCTATTTTATTTTGACTCTAGGTTTTATTAAAGAACAGGCCAAGCGAATAGATGTATTTACATGTATGTGCACCCCTGTAATTCTGTTTCATTTTCTTAGACTTGTAAAATCACAGGTAGTCCTTTTACCTGGGTTTTTATTGAATTAATTATTTGTTATAAGACCTCAGTTTTGAATGCGAGCATTCTAATCGTAGCTTTTTCGTTGCGTATAAATGTGTCACCTCCGTAGTTATTGAAAATGCCTAGTAGGCAGAGCTATAATCGATGATGGGTAAATGATGATATAAGCAACTGCATTATCTTCTTGTGCACAATGATGAGTACTGTGAAGGGTTAGCTATTGTCATTATTGCTTTTATTTTTCTGCCTTAGAACCTGGCGAAGCACCAAATAACTCTCCCAGCATTTTAGCTATGTTGGAAACTTTACAAAATGCTCCCTACCTGGAAGTCCACAAAGACATGATTAGGTGGATATTAAAGGTAAAAATTCCTGTGCTGCTCTGTTTTTTGTGAAAAATATGTGTTAGCTTTATATCTTAATAATGTTTCATAACTGCAGAATAATCAATCCTTTTTTTCTTAGACTTTTAATGCTATTAAGAAGATCAGGGAAAGTTCATCCTCCAGTCCTGTGGCGGAGTCAGAAGGAGCCATAATGGAGGAGGTATAAGAAGCAAAGTGTGGTAATACTGAAAACCTGTAGCAAGATCACTATGAGCAGTTCAACTGAACTGCAATAAGAGAGTAGTTGATGTCATTTACAGATATGTAGAATCCAAGAAATGTACCAACAGTTATTTATATTTTTATACAATTTGTTTCTTAAAGAGAAGGGAGGGAGGGGAGGGGAAGAAGCCTTTTTTAAAAGAGGAAGTAGGCAGGAATAAAGGCACATAGACTGGCAGACAGGAAGAAAGAGAGAAGAAAAAGAATAATCTCTTTTTTAGTTCATTTTGGTTGTTTTCCCTGGCCCCAGGTCCCAAACATGGGTCCTTGGGCTTTATTTGGATTACACCACAGCCATAGATTTAACACTTGCGTCACCAGCGCGCCAGTGGTTTCTCACCTCTGCCGCAGCTCAAAAACCCAGGCCCTGGACTTTCCAGGTTCCACAAACCAAAGTCTCAGCCGCCTTAGCCACAAGGGCATGCCCCTGTTACAGATTTTTTTTTTTTGGTCTGTTTTGTTTGTTTGTTTATAACATGTTAGGTTAAAGATTGCCCTAATTTGATGAAGAAAATTTGTTCTTGTTTAGCTAAGTGAGATTATAGAATAGTTTTTAATTAGTATTTACAATAATGATATTTTTGCACTGGAGAAAATGCATTTAGTCTCTAAATGAATAAAGCGTAATTTCAGGGTTCACGAGACAAGGACAAGGCTGAAAGGAAGAGAAAAGCCGAGATTGCCAGGCTGCGCAGAGAAAAGATCATGGCCCAGATGTCCGAGATGCAGCGGCATTTCATTGACGAGAATAGAGACCTCTTCCAGCAGACATTAGATCTGGATGCCTCTGCCTCTGCTGTTCTTCACGATAGGTAAAGATAGTCAGAACTGTTCATCTTTTCACTGGTGGTTCTCAGCTGGGGAGATGCTGCTTTTTCCTGATAAGTCCATGCTGATTCCTAAAGTGTGTTTAAAAGAGTTGATAAATTTTGTGGCCTCCAGTTAGAGGAATTAATTGTAGAAACCTGAATTTTATTGGTATATGTCCATGAGCATATCTGCTTATAAATAAGATCATTCGTGTACACTTAAAATGATGTATTAAACAGAAGACCCTTGACATTCATAAAGGAACAAGTACACTGAATTCAGTTAACTGGCATCTGCTTTGCATATTGCGTTGCTATGGGAACTAAAGGAGATAGTTTGGATACATAGGAAATACTTCTGACAGTTCAAGTCATCAAAACCACATGTGTTAAATGGATACATATCTGGAGCCCACAATTTTATGATAGAAACTTCGAGGCTCCTTAATTATACTCATCACTTTTTTATTGTAGCCCCATCATCTCAGATACGACACTTACAGCACTGGGCCCAGCACAAACTCAGGTCCCTGAACAGAGACAGTTTGTTACCTGCATATTGTGTCAAGAGGAGCAAGAGGTGAAGGTGGAAAGTAGGGCGATGGTCCTGGCAGCATTTGTTCAGAGATCAACAGTGTTGTCAAAAAACAGAAGTAGATTAATTCAGAACCCAGGTAAGTCATAGCTAGCTCACTCCTCATCCTCCCTACTAATGATGACTGTGACTCTAGTGTGGGTGGTCATAAATAGAGGTTTTTATTAATCCAATAGTAACAGGCATAAATCCCCACTTGACAGATGTGAAAACTCTTGTCAACATAAGTATCATGCCTGAGCTACACACCTAGTAAATAGGAGGGATTCAGGGAGAAGCTTTTCCTTGGATTTAATTAACACACTTTGCTACTTCATAATCTTTCCCATTCTTACACATACTTGTAAAATCCTCGTAATTGCTTGATACACTGACATGACAATAATTGTTTTGGCACGTGGATAAAGAGTAGACTCCCTTGAGAACAGAGCTACCTATACAAGAAGTAAGCCTTGAGCCAGATTCTAATTTAAGAAGTGATAGTGCTGTAGATACGATTCTCCAGAAAGTAGATTCTCGAGTTACAAATTATCGTGCAAGACATTTGTCAGGGAGAGTCTTGGGATCAACATATCAACATCTCTGGAACAGAGGGGAAGGAAATAGGTGGACACTCTCAGAGCTCAATAGCCCTTCACAGGTGTCCCAAGTTGAGCCAAGGAGGTTGGGTCTTTATAGCCTAATACTGATGATTAGTGATTGGTCGTGGGCCACATCCAGAAAAGAGGCGTGACCTTGAATGAAGCAGTTTCCCCTTTAAAGAGGGAGACAGCAACTAAAGGAATTAGTTATTCCTGCAGCCTAGCATCTGGGCTACATGTTATTATCTTTTATGTCTCTACTCTTAGTCTTGTTTATATGTGCCTACGCCTCAACTATACCAGTAAACTTCTTGAGAGTAGAGACTGTGATTTAGGAATTTCCAAAGCACTTAGTGAGTGCCTTTCACATTGTAGGATTGAAAACAAACTTGAAAGACTATTGGTAAGGTTGCCTTTTCTCTATAAGGAGAGTCTTCACGGTGTGGCAGCTCAGGAAGATTGATCTGCTTCATCTTATAAAATAGTCATTTGAACTAGGCAATTTATACATGTCATTCCAGGCTGAAGAGAAAGTCGCCAGTTTGTTACTTCTTGAAGGAAAAAACTTTGTAAGCAGATTTTCCGAGTGCTTTCACAATTTACATCATAAAAGATTTTCTTATGCTGTGTCATTTGCTTTGTATTATAAGGCAAATTGAAAAGAATGTTAGGAAATGTCTAGAATTACACTAATTTATATAGAGAATGCAAAACATTCCAAAAGAGGCCAGGCACACATCTTGTATTTGTCTCCAATAATAGTAGGACAGAAGACTGAATTGCCCTTTTCCCTGCTCTGGCCTGGGCTGTTGGCCTGGTCTTTTGCTGCCGCTTTCACTCAGTCTGGAGATGAGGGTTCTTCTCAACATGAGAATCACACACCACCACCACCCCCGATGTGGCCTGCACCTTAGCCACCTGAGCCGCCAGGGTGTGCTTGCGTGAATATCTTTAGGCGGCTCTCCTCTAGGGAACACCTTATTACCCCCCAAACATCTTTTTTGTTAGAGATCATTGTGACCCAGCTGCTCTGAAGGAATTAAAGTCAGCCCCATGAAGAATATCCCTTTTACTGGGCTTAGGGCATTTGGAAGGAAAGGGACTCTCTCTACCCTGAAAGTGTGACCTGTTCAGAAGATTGGATGTACTTAAATAGGGAATTCCAATTGCGGCTAACAATTCAGGGGTGTTTAATTAATTTGCCAGGGTGATAAATATGAGAGGGTCTTACTTTCTCAATAATCCACACTCTTGCAAAAATTACTGGTATCTCAATAAAAAGGAATAAGCTAGCATTTCAAGTTTACAAGCCCTTTTCAAGGACTTCACAATTTGAAGTAGTACGTTTGTTATAGGAAAATTAAATGCTTGGTTTTTTGTTTTGTTTTGTTTTTTGTTTGTTTGTTTTGTAATGCAGAAAAATATGATCCATTATTCATGCACCCTGATCTGTCTTGCGGAACACACACTGGTAGCTGTGGGCACATTATGCATGCCCATTGTTGGCAAAGGTAATTTATATTCTTAATATTAGTCAAGAGGAGCTTATCCAAAAGCACAAAAATGAACTTTCAAATAAAGGAAATCTATTCCAGAAAAGGGGAGAAAGAACTAAAGATACTAAAGAAAAAAAATCCATATGGCTGCCTAATATGTAGCAATTAAAATTGATTTTCTTTGTTGCACATGTAAAGGGAGCGACTTAGAAACTTCATAGTGTATCAAAGATATCTTTTAATGTGAGAATCTAGAATACCTAACAAACTGGATGGAGAAAATGTTTAAAGCAGTGAAATTAACCAGAAGAGTGTCTTCAGGTGCAAGTTGAACCGCTCTCAATTCTGAAGGTGTCAATCCTTGGTGATGCTTCCTGAAATTCTCGGGCTCCCTCAGTTACAGGATAACCTCACATTAGTTCTGCTGTAGTGCTTTCCGTGCTTCTGCAAGGAACAAGTCAATGCTGTTATTTTAGCATCATGCTCATTGATTTGTTGTGCCCTCTTCCAGCAAGTAGCCATGTGCACGGGGCAGGACCAGGTAGTAAAAGCACCAGGCAGCTGTCTATGCCGTGAATGCTTCCTTGCACAGCAGTCTCTTCTAGATGTTTCTATACTAGAACTGTATCCCATTTTGATAATTAAAGCAACTCAGAGTATCACTGTAAAAAATACTGTTAAAGATTTTAATTTGGGGATTATTTGTGGAAACATCATTTAAAATGTTAAACTTAATGCCACTCATTGAAAAATCGCCACTGTTCTTTGGTGCCCTGTTTTCTCGTGAAGGTATTTTGATTCTGTTCAAGCTAAAGAACAGCGAAGGCAGCAGAGATTACGCTTACATACAAGCTATGATGTAGAGAATGGAGAATTCCTTTGTCCCCTCTGTGAATGCTTGAGTAATACTGTTATTCCTCTGCTGCTTCCTCCAAGAAATATTTTTAACAGGTAAATTTTAGATTGTAAAACTTTTGTATCAAAGCAATGGTTTCTTTTGAAGATAATAAACCCAGGGGAAGGGAATCCATGCTAGGTAATTTCCTTTTTTTTTTTTTCAAGGAAGGCAGGAATAAAGGTGAGTAGGCCAGGCAGACAGGAAAAGTGAGGAGGAAGAGACACTTTATTTTATTTTTATTTAGTTGTTCACACTGGTTGTGTCTCTTCTCCTATCCCCTACCCGACCTGGGACACGAACCCAGGGCTGTATGGCCTGTGCTCCCTCAGAGGTGATTGACTTAACCGCTGCTCCATTAGAGTACACCACACTCTAGATAATTGCATAATGTTTAGATACGTTTCAAACTTAGAAGAAGTGTAGACTGCATTTTAAAGAAATGTAGTCGTTTCTTCTAGCAAAATGGACTTTGGCTTTTAGAACGGAGCACACCCGGGCATGCCCTGGTGGCCTAGCGGTCTGGTAGACCATGAGGTGCCACTTCTTCCTCTCCCTGCCTGCCTGCCTGCCTGCCTGCACCTTTACTTTAAAATAAATAAATATTAATTAAATATGAAAACAAAAGAGATCATTTATCTCTGGGTCACCCAGAAGATAAAAATTCCTGTGTATTCATGAAAACTATATTCTTCATTTCTAGGAACCTACTTTAAATCTCTTCCTCAAGAGATGCTCAGTAAACTGAGAGAGACAGAGGGGCAGCTTAAACTATTTGAACATTCTGAAAATTAAATACATAATATTTTCAGCACATCCTGGTGGAGTAGCTGTTGGGTGCAGTCCTGGATTCATGTCCTGGGGTTGGGGGGAAAGGGACAGCCAAGATGAACAACTAAATAAGATGCTAAAAACTTTTTTTTTCCTTCAATTTCCTAGCCAACTAGGAATTGAAAATCTGTGAGTGTATTTGAAATGAAAAAGTTTTATCATATAATTTTAAGATCATTGTGTGTATTCATTTTAAGTATGAATTTGATACTGTCTCCTATTCAAATCAGAACTTTATTTCTCAAATTTTATGAATATAAATCTTCTATTTCTGTACTATTTAGATTCAATTCAAAGCAAAATCGGGGTTTTTTTCCCCTTCAATTTTAAGAGTTCACTAGGATGTTTAATGTATGCTACTGCAAAATGTTCTTGAAATACCATTAAATTTGAATTTATATGCATACTTTTTAATCATTAAAGAATATGGTGCTTACATCTGTGTGTGAACTGATAAGTTAAACACTGTTGTATTAAAACTGCGCATGTAAGGAGAAAAAAATCACTTTTTTTATTTCATCCATTACCTTTGTGGTTTAGTTTTTGTTCTTTCCTCATGAGAGTCAGCGATGGCACTGTGTTCTTAAAGAACACAGGTTTTGGAGTCTGAGAGATGGACTTGAAAGCCAGCTCTGTCCCTTATATGGCCTTTGTCAAGTTACATAGCTCTGCACCTCAGTTTCCTCATCTGTAAAATGGAGAAAACAACATGACCTATTTCATATGAATATTTTGAGTACTAGATTGATTTTGTAAACTACTGTCATTAAAATGCTTTACTAAGTGCTTATAGCATTATCCACATTCAGTAGTGGTGTGGTTATTGGTGTGAAAATACCTGCAAACTCCTGTATTGAAAAAATGAAATTTTTGATTAATAATGTTGTTAGCATCGTATTGACATTTATGTCAATGTCTTTGTTTACATTGGCAAATAACACCTATTCTGATTTTTTTGAAGGCAATAAATTTTCCCTTGGCATCTTTTTTTTTTTTTTTTTAATATTTGCAATATGTTTAAAATATGCCCATGATCATTTATGGAATCTTTTTTTTGTATCTAAACTAAGCAGCAACAAAATACTAAATGCTCTCTATAATCTTTTCTAGCAGGTTAAATTTTTCAGACCAACCAAACCTGACTCAGTGGATTAGAACAATATCTCAGCAAATAAAAGCATTACAGGTTCTTAGAAAAGAAGACAGTACTCCTAGTAAGTTCTATAACCTGCTTTCATTTTTCCCTGACGTCTGAGAATGCTGGAGAATGTAGTTCCAGAAGAAATTGTTTAAAAATATTTTTAAAGTGAAAACTTGTTGTTAAAGTTGACATTTTCTAATTATTCTTTGTCTTAATTGGACTACACTTGACTATACTGCACTATTCCATGAAAACATGCATATGCAAAGTTTATAATGAATATTTCTCACTTATTCCCGCATTTTATTGAAGAGCTTCTGGGGCGGGGAAGATGTAACTGAGTAGAGCTTCCTTGTTCTCAGTGAGCTAATTTTAACTCACTTGGTTGTTGGCATTAACAAAGCCTTCCAGGTTTCATAGACTGTGTAATACTTATGACCTGTGAGAAAGCAGAATTTATATCATTGGGTTTTATAGAAACAAAATAGTTGCTCTTCTTCTCTTGCCTTCCCCAACTAGTTCTGGTGGCTATACTGTTAAGAAAAACATAAGTGGCTGAAGAAGGTGCTTGATCAACCAGAGAAACAGTATTTTTCATGCTTTGAATGAATGTCATGTCAATTTTTATGAATGGGGATTTTTCCTGCTGCTTTTTCATGTCTGACCTAAATTCAGCATGAAATTTATGATTGAAATTTATAAAACTCTTACAGATTGAAGAATAATAGTATGAAATACTTGTTTCTGTAGATACTGCCTCTTTAAGGAACTCAGAAAATCTGAGTGAATTGCAACTCCCTGAAGGGTTTAGGCCTGATTTTCATCCTAAGTGAGTATGTTGTTTTATTCCTTTTCAATTTGGCACAATTGAAGTGAAAAATTGAGCAGTTTTAAGAATATCACTTGTCAAGCAAGGGAGCAGAATATTAGAGGACACTGATCTTGAATTCTGAGTTTTAAGCATTACATAATACATATTGCAGGTATATTGATTTAAAAACTCTGGTATATTTAACTCTTACCAGCATCTCCTGGTTTGGGTTCTGGCTCCTTACTCTGCCCCTTTATCTTATTCTCCTGACAACACCTCATAATATATCTAAAGACTAACTGCTCAGCTTCCTGCTTCAAAGCCAGAGTATTTTCAGCACTTTTACCCCCACAGCCAGTTAGTCATTAACTATAGCACAGGTTCTAGAGCCCGACTGCTTGATTTGATTCCCAGTACCACTGCTTATTAGCTGTGTAACTTCATACTAATTGCTTTACCTCTCTGTACCGCCATTTCTTCGTCTATAAAGTGAAGTTAACAATACCTACCCCATAAGTGTTAGGAAGATAAACTGACACAGTATATTTAAAGCTACCTGGAAACTGCATCTTGCACATAATAACCCCAAAATAATGCTGAAAGACTTACAGAAAAAACCACCCCAGTCCTGTGCCTCCCACATTCCACCGCCCCAGTCCTGTCATTTTGTTTGTTTCTTCTGCTATTTGCTTCCATGTTTCTAGTGCTTAGTCAACTGCCTTTTGATTTACCATTTCTTAACAGTATTTTCCTATTGACTGGTAATTTAGGATTCAATTCTTAACCTCTACTTTACCCACTGCTACTCACCAGTCTCCCAGTGGGATTATTTCACAACTTTTGGTTAAATCATTTGTCAATTTTTACATTATAATTGTTCCTACTGAGATTATTTATGTTACAGTTATATTTCCTTCCTTGTATAATTTTCTTTCCTGTGGTTAATAATTACCTTGTGTGTTTTTTTCATGTACTTGACTTTCTGTGATTGTATTTTTTCTTCCTAATCACTGCAGTAGATCTGTCAGATGTGTAATATAGCTTTTCAAAGTGCTCACACCCGTCAGATGACCTGTCCTAGAAGTCTCCTCTCAGCGTCACTCCTACACATTGTCCATGCTTCTTGTTTTCTTCTGTGTGTCCTTTCACTTAATTTACTCCCTCTTTGCGCATGTGCATCCTTCAGATGACTAAGAGTGTGAGTGTTAAATTTTCATATCTGAAAATACAGCTATTATAGCCATGTGTTTGATTCATGGTTTGGGTATAGAATTATGGCTTAGAAGTAATTTTTAATTTACATTTTGAAGACATTATTTTACTAACTGCCCGCATCTATTGAGAAAAAAAATACCATTCTGATTCCTATTTCTTTGAAACTTTCTTACTTTTGGAAATTATTGGGATCTTCTCTTAATTTCCAGTGCTCTCAAATTTCTCAGTGATATTCTTGATCTGTGAATTTTCTTTTATTTTGCTATGTTTCTTTAAAGCTGTTTTCTTTAACAGTCTACATCTGAGGATTCAAGCCGATCATTTCTGAGAATATATTGTTTCTTAGATAATTTCCTCCTCTTGGTTTTTCTGTTCTTTGAGATAGTCCTACTGTGAGCTACCTGTTTGGCCCTCTCAAGTGACACTCTAATTTTCATACTTATTTCTTATTCTTCTAATATACTCTCAAGTTTTCTAGCTTTCTACACTATTTCTCTCTTTTCCCTGGGTTCTTTATTTTCTGTTTGTTTCTTTTGGTCTGTCTCAGTGATGTTTAATTCTTTGCTTAAATGTTGATTGGTTTGGGGGTAACTATTTAATAATAAGGCATTAAGAAGTTCATTGGATACTTGGTGGGCAGGTTGGAGCTTGATGAGGCCCCCAGCCAGTCTTCTACGTGGGTCCCCCAAATACCAATGTGTAAAATCCCTTTCTCCTGAGGCTTCTTCACTAGAGAAACTAAAATCTATGTCATTGAGTATTGCTAATATTCTCAATATGGAGAGAGATGTCAAAAGTCTCACAGGTCAGTATATAGACTTTAATACTTGACTTTCAGTCATGTTACCTCATCCCTGATAACCCAAATAGAGCATAACTCCTCAGACAGGGACAGTTTGCATATCTTTAATTTTCCCCTTGTATGGACACAGTTGTCTCTATATAGTTTAAATAATTTCAATTCCAACATAGCAAATAGCTATGAAGAAGCTGAATCATTTGATTGATGTGAGCACATTGTTTTGAGCTAACCGTATATATGTTCATTTTAGGAACCCTTATTCAGAGAGCATAAAAGAAATGCTAACAACATTTGGAACAGCTACTTACAAGGTGGGACTAAAGGTTCATCCCAATGAAGAGGATCCCCGTGTGCCAGTAATGTGTTGGGGGAGCTGTGCGTACACCATCCAGAGCATAGGTAAGGGACTTAGCGTTGTGCAGAAGTCTGTACTGAAGTGAGATGTTTTCATTGGGAAACAAGCTGAAGAACTGATATATTTGGAGCAAGAAATGTAATGTACTGACAGAATATTAAATTGATAGTTTATAGATTAGCCACAGCAACAGAGAAATTCATGTTGGTGGTGGTTTGGTTTCTTATAAGAGTACATGTTTTCCATTTTCACTTTTCACCCAAACTTAATTCTTGTGAAATGACTTAAATTTTGAAACATGATGATATTGTACTTTCTAAAGAAAAAAATAGTTTATCCTTTTTAAAAATCATGATAAAATAATACATAAAATTCACCATCTTAATCATTTGCAGAAAGAATTTTAACCGATGAAGATAAACCATTGTTTGGCCCTTTGCCTTGCAGACTGGTAAGTTCTCTGTTTACTTAGCTCACAGAATGGTGGAAATTAGGTGATTCTGCTGCTTTTAATCTTAAAAACCAGAAATGTTCATACAAGCATAGGTTTACTCCTATTACAGTAAAACCCATCTTCTCTTTTCCTGGCTCCAACTCTTCAGACATACATACATACATACATACATACATACATACACATGTACATATATACATACGTACATATACACACACACACACTCACCTTTCCCTACTGTGACAGAGGGTAAGACACTTCAGGGTAAGGTGACTTACCCTTCCATCTGAACTCTGTTCTTCTCCATCATTTATTCCTTCATTTACCTCCTCCTCTCAAGCACTTCCTGTAGACACGCCTACCCCGTCATGCCTTCTTTACTCTGACCCTCGGATTATCTTCCTTCTATCACCCTAGCCTTTTCATTCCTTTTTATGACCAAGCTATTTTAAAGTGTATTTCATTTTATTGCCCCATGATGAAAGATGTTTAAATGCAAAGTAATTGCCCCTGCAGTTTCTCATTTCATTTCACATCCTTTTAAAGATAGATTTTATACACAGCAAAACTTTTTTAACCCATTTCTCGTTTAGGAAAAACAAAGTACAGCCCGCTGCGAGCTTTCATTTAATTTTATATAAACATGCTCTTGGAGGTAAAGCAAATCTGACTGGTTTTCATTATGAAAATAAAATATAAAATCTTTTCTTGGAGTTATTTCTAAAGAGAACTTGTCTCTGTTTCTGATGTAGCAGAAATGTATGTGATGATCATATTCTCGGGGCAAACAAGAAATGGCTTAAACATGTAGTCTGGCTCTGATTCTTGCTAACTGTTCACCTTTCAAGTCCCAGCAGTTCAGCTTCCATCCCTACCACTTTTTCACTTTTTGGAAACAACTCTTAACAAAATTCACCAAATCATCTCATTATCTTTGTGGGTAGGCATTTTTTTCAACCCTTACTTGACGTTTCTGTTTACTTAATTCTGTTAAGTACTTCTGTCTGAAACTCATTTTCTCCCTTGATTACTGTGACATTCCTGGATTTCTCCCTACCACCCTGGTGGTGGCTCAATCTCAGTCTGCTCTTCCTCCTCCATCCTGTAAATGTTATTTTAAACTCCCAGAGTTCAGTTATGACCCTCACTGCTTCCTTAGCCCCAGCCGTATCTCTGATTTCAATTACATACCAATGATTCACACATGAATATCTCTATGCCACCTCTTTTATCTCTTTGCCTGATTTTATTTTTTTTAACTGCATCTCCTAAAGGCATTTTAAATTGAGCAATCCAAATTTTCCCTCCTGTATTACCTGCCTTAGTTTAAAGAGACAACACTGTCCATCCAGGTGACCAACCAGAAACTTAGAAGTCCTATTGGATGCTTCCTTTGGTATGGATTTTCATATCCAGTTTGTCAGTAGAGGTCATTGAATTTCTGTCCTACTTATTCTCCTATTCCTTCCATTTCTACTTCTTACTCATTGGGTTCAGCCCCATATCATTTCTTACCTAGATTATTATAGCAGTCTACCCTGAATCTCGCCCTTTTCTAATACATTTTCTGAGGGGTCCTCAAAAAATTAACTCTGACCATATATCTTAAGCTTCTTAACCCATTTCTCCATTATCACCTCCTAACAAACCCCACATCCAGAGTACAGGCTTCCAGATTCATAGCCAGCTCCCAGATGTTACTACCCAAGTCACACCAGTGCCTAGGTCATGCCACCATCCATTGTACTGCAGCAAATATTTGCCTCTGCTAGTGTGCCCTAAGCAGACTACTTCTCCTGAAGATGCTCTTTAAGCTGTGCCTTCCCTGGGAAGCCTCCAGGCCATGCCCTATGAGTTAGATACCTGAAACACTGCCTCAATTGGTAGTCCTCTCCCCTTTCGTTCCCCTTTTCCTCCCAGAGTTATGAGTTGAGAGCAGGAGAGATGGATTAAGTTGAGATTTCAGGATATTCAAAACCGTGGCTAGCATACAGTAGGTCCTCAATATCTGTCGAATCAACTTACAGAAAATGTGGAATAGAAAAAATAGCATTTACCAACTCTTGTCATTAGCGTGTTTATACTTGATTATAATTAGTGTTTACGTGTAGTTCTGTTCCTACTGTATTCTTCCGTTTAGTTTCCTCATTGTTGCTACATAGGTCCCTTAACAGTTTTTGATGGCTGCAGACACTGATTTATACAACAGTCTTCTTTCACATCATTTCCCCAATGTTTGGAGTATTTCCCACATTATAGAGTTCTCATTAGAATAAATATATAGAAATACTGCACCAAATTCTTGGGAGTCTGTTCTTTGTTCTCTATTGTAATATGTATATCCTTTTCTTAGAAGACCAGCAGCAAGGTGGAAGAAATAGCTTTAGTTTATTTCGCCAGCAGTTAGAAATTTCTCATTCCATTCCCTTCATATTAGGGACTTAGAAAGATCTCATGGATTCCATTTCATGCTACCTAGAGTGATTTCATAGTGCATCTGGCTTTGCTCTGACGAGCTGCTCTTTGAACTAATATTCCTACTAAAAGAAGAGAACTTCACATGCTGGCCTCTTTGATAACTGTTGTCTCTTTCAGGATGACTGTCTGAGATCACTAACGAGATTTGCTGCAGCACATTGGACAGTGGCATCACTTCCAGTGGTGCAAGGACACTTCTGTAAACTTCTTGCCTGTGAGTGTTAGTACATATGCCTAGTGTGTTATGGTAAAACCCCATCTTCTGTGGGTTTTCAGTGCTGTGTCTATTATGAAGGAAATACTTCGGTTGTATTTTTTGTCTTATTTATAAGCTCTCTCTTCTAAATTCATATATATCTTGCAAAAAGATAAATATTAGGCTAGATTATATGCATTTTTAAATAATTCCATTGGCCTATGAAGTGAGCTAACATCTCGTTCTGTTCATATTTAGCCTTGGTGCCTGATGACAGCTGTGGAGAACTGCCATGCTTGTTAGATATTGACATGTTTCATTTATTGGTGGGTATTCTATAATTGGACTTTAAATTCTTATCTTACTACATATAACTTTATCTCAGACTTGTTTGGCAGTATAGAGACAGACAGGAGGAGTTATCTATTATTCTTATCACTTCTGAGTACAGCTCTTTTCTGAGGAGCCTTGAAAAGAAAATATGAAGGAGTCTAGTTGAGAAACTTGAGGCTGGAGTCTAATCTGCCCTCTCATTTTACTTTGTGACTGAGGTCAGAAATGTAACCTGCCTGCGTTTTTTACGTGTAAAGAAGTAGAGCAGCACTAGCGATGTGAGCGCTGCTGCTGGCTCATCTGGTGTTCTGGAGTACGTGTAGCCGTATGGTCACTTACTGCGGGTCAGACAGCTCTTCTGTGTGAGTTGGGGGAAAATACGTCTTCTGGCGCTGGACTCACACTGGCCAAATGATAAGAGACTGAACTTCAGCTCCACCTCAGCTGAGTCCTTGCACGGGACACTGCACCATCACACGTAGCAGCCCCGCGGGCAGTCTCCTTAATCTCTGGGCTTCAGATTTTGTGCCTTCAAACTGGTCAGTACCTCGTGACTGTGCCCGAACATGGGCCAACCGTTGGGGAAAGCTTAGAGCATGTTCGTAACGTTAGCTCATCGCTCGTACAAAAACCATCACTACGGCTGTGTAGGCAGCAGGAGGTCACCAAGAGTTAGCATTCATCATACACCTGACGGCTGTCACGTACATTTTCACTTAGTCCTAACGTCATTACTACTGAGGGATTAAAAATGCATAGATGATCTCTAGTTTGTCAATAGGGAAACTGAGGTGCAGAGGAGATCATTTGTCTAAGAAGCTCATACTAAGAGGAGGTAGAATTTATATTTAGATCTTCGTGAATTCAGAGCCCATGCTTTTCCACTGCTTACTCTCTAGAAAGATTTGGGTGTTGTTTTTTTTATTTAGTGTTTATTTATTTGATTCTAAAGGAACAAAGGAAAACAAGCAGGAAGGCAGGCAGGTAGAGAGGAGAAGGAAACGTTTATAGTATTTAGTTGCTCATCTTGGTTGGCCCCCACCCCCGGCCCCAGGTCAGTGAATCTGGGTCAGTGGGGATGTATGTGCACGATGTCCAGTGTCCTTATCCACTAGGCCACCAGGGTATGTCCAGCTGTTGTTTTATTATAACAGTAAGCTGTGTAGGGGAGAATCACTGGGTAAATGAAATATCTGTGCCCATAAAGACCCCCATAGGTCTTAAGCTAACTCATTAAGCCAACCTTTGTGGAATTTCTAATATCTGCACCCCTAAGAACCAGATTTTTAAGGGGAGGGACTGAGCTCAGGGGAGCACACTAAGAAAATGGAAATGTGTTTTGCTGTCAAAGAAAAGGCCGTCTGTCTGACTCTCTGTCGCTGTCTAGGTGGGCTTGGCACTCTCTTTCCCTGCAGTGCAGTGTCAGGACTTTTCCGGAATCGGCCTTGGCACTGGCGACCTTCACATTTTCCACCTGGTCACCATGGCGCACGTCGTACAGATTTTACTCACCTCGTGTGTAGGTAATTCCTTGCATGTCTGGTTTTTGTCGGTTTCTTGAACGTAGTCTATAAACTTAGTTTATAAAAAGTATTAGAAGAAAAGAAAAGTTGCTTGGATAAGAACAATATATATTATAATTAGGATACTCTTCTTTTACATTCATCCACAAGTGAAAAGTTTCAAATCCTTAGGGTTTTTTTTCCTTCTCCCACCCCTGTGCTCAAATAGGAGACCTTAGCATTTTTACTTAATAGGTTTCCTAATATTTGATTACTATAAGCTGTGTGTTTAGCTGATTGTGCCCATTAGCGAACCAGCTGGCTCTGAAGCGCACTGGACGCCCATTCTGACAGCCACCTCCGCTGTGCGTGTCGCTCGGGTACAGCGGTCCTGCATTGTTGTAGGCGAGCGTGTGGGTCTGTTGGAGTGTTTTGATGACCGATCCCATGAGAGGCAAACAGTACATTTATTTCCTTATGTTTCAGAAGAGAATGGTATGGATCAAGAAACTTCTGCTGGTGAGGAAGAACTGGCAGTTCTTGCTCTGTATCAAACAGTCCACCAGTACACAGGAAGGTAAGATGGCAGTCTTTACATGATAGTCAGGCCCCCCAGTACACTAACAGGTGGTGATGTGAAAAAGGTTCATTTGTGAAGTAAGGGAAACTGTTATCTGTTGACATGTTTAAAAAAGAAGATGGCGGCCTAGCAGCTTAAACCAGGCTCAGGACACATACATCTCAAGGATCCGGGTTCACATGATGGGGGCGGTACCGAGAGGAGCAACTAAAATAAAAATAAATAAATAAAGTGCTTCTTCCTTGCTCTTTCTGCCGGCCTGCCTGTTTGCCTTCGTTCCTGCCTGCGCTTTTCCTTAAAAAAAGGTGATGGCGTTATCTGTAGGATTTCTCTTTACTTTTAACATACTAACATGATTGGAAAGAGAGAGGCATAACATGCAAAAGGTTTCCATATTTATTTGATCATGAAATTTACTTTGGCTTAGAGGATCTGGCACAGAACTATTGGAAATATAAACTTGACTTTGGAAAATGATATTCTAAAATATAAGACATTTAAATTCACTAGGAATTTAAAAATTCAAATTAAATGAGAATAATGTACTTTCAGGGCAATATCTAGGACTGCTGGGAATGAAGTGAAGTTATTACATGCTATCAGAGTCACTGTGATCTGGCACAGTAGTGTCACTTCATTTTTTAGGAGCCATGTTAAGAACCTAATAATATGTTTGTTCTTGGACTAAGTTATTCCACCTCTGAGAATCCAAATCAACAAAATAAATAAATAAATAGAAAAACCTATAGACATAAAGATACCTTTCTGATATTACTATGTGAAAAAAATTTTAAGCCATCTAAATGTTTGCTTGCAGGGAATAATTTGGCATAGGTTATGATTGATGGTTTACAATTTCAAAAATTATGGTTTAAGATGTTCTGAAAATCATTAATTTTAAGTTTCATGTATTGCCATTACCATACCTGTTGAAAGAAGGTTCTAGAATAGTGCTGACTAGTTTTTTTTCCGAATTTTTTTCTTTATGTAGCTATAAACTTCAATAATATCATTAGAGACGTCTCTATGGCACCACTTACACCTGACATCTTACAATACTCAGGGTTTCTTTTGAGCCTATGTACCATCAATTCCAAATAGAAGTTGTTTCTGTTTCATGCCGTGTTATAACTAGAACAACCTTTTCTTAGTAGACTTCCCACTTATACTTACCTTTTTTTAGTGCCTTGAAAGAAACACCGTCTGGCTGGCATCTGTGGAGGAATGTCAAAGCTGGAATCATGCCTTTCCTGAAGTGTTCTGCTTTGTTTTTTCATTACCTGAATGGAGTCCCTTCCCCGCCAGAAATCCAAGGTAATTTCTATTTTCTTTCAAATGCAGGAAATGTATAGTCTTTTACTCCAGTGGTTTAGAATAAAAACCATTTGCAAAAATTAAAACCTATTAAAAGTTTAGAGCATAGCTAATTGACTATGTTGATAGACTGAATTCTAGAGTAAAATGCATATTTAATGTCTGCCTTTATTTGGATCTCAGTAAATGTACTATTTTTATACTACCTGCACATAGAAAACGTACTCGCCATCAGATGATTTTCAGTTATATTGTTCATAAATGGGTCTTCAGATTATAAAAAGTGAAAGCAGACTGTTTTAAGCTTTTTTAACTTGAAGTATATTGCATTAAAGTTCAGAATACCCATTAATTGTACAAAATTTTATTTTAATGTGAGGGTTGATTTGCTACTTCACAGTTGTTTTCTGTTCTGTTTTGATTCATTTCATAAAGTAACATGAAAGTAGACAGCGTTTACTGCGTCTCCCGGTGCCTGGCCCAGGGCCTGGGCTGCCTGCGTGTGGTGCTGCCCCCGCAAGACTTGTTTAAATTAAGCTTCTGAATGATGTGCAGTGACAACTAGTTAGCGCTTAAACAGTCTCGGGAGAAAATCGTCTTCTAGTTCTTTATAACTTTATTTATACTTTTCCAAAGCACCTTTATGTGATTTTGTCATTTCATGTTAACAGACTACCCTGAAGTAGATACTGCAGGTACATGACAATGCAGATGGTAAAACTGAGACTGCAGGAAATTGTGACCAGTTTGGTGCAGGACTCCCTGGCTCAGCTCTCAGTGGTGTCATTGGAGGCCTTCATGTGCCATCTTGTTAACTTGTTACACGTTCTGAACCTAGCAAACTTGAACTTTCACTGTTTTTTAAAGCTCCCCTGTTGCTTGTGCTCTTACAGGATTTACTTAGTTGTAATGTGTATTCTTCTTCCTTTCTCCACTTGCAGTTTCTGGAGCAAGCAATTTTGAACATTTATGTAACTATCTTTCCTTGCCAAACAACCTCATTTGCCTTTTTCAAGAAAATAATGAGATAATGAATTCGCTGATTAAAAGGTAATGATAATACACTTTTCTTCGTTATTTTGAATGGCTGTAGGGCACCAAAATGAAGTTTATCAAGATCTATTAATTGTAAGGCGTTCCCTAGTGCAGTAGCAGTTTGGTCAGCCACGTTCTGCCGGCACAGTCCACACACAGCCCAAGGATCTGGGTTTGTATCCTGGGGCCAAAGGGAACAACCAAGAGGAACAACTAAATAAAAAAATTACAAATTTATAAAGTGCTTCTTCCTCTTCTCTCTGCCTTCCTGCCTGCCTCTGCTTGCCTTCATTCCTTTCCTTTAAAAAAAAAAAAGATACAAAATTCTAAGTGAAACTGGCAGAATTCAATGTAATTCAAGTTATGAGTAGGCCTTCTTAAAGTTTCACTTTTTAGCAGGTGTTTTTGCCATGCTAGTGAGTGGCATAAGCAGATTTGCATGGAAAATAGTGGTAGAAATGCTTATTTCCTTATATTAACTTGCTTGTGAGGGTGTCTATTCTATAGATTTTTAGAACTGAAAAAAACTAAATATTATCTAATTGAGCACTGTCGCTCTTTATTTTAAAAAAATTGAAGCCTGGTGAAATTGACCTGTCAGTAATGTCAAGTTAATGACAGATATCAGATTAATATATGACTCTTTCACCCACAGAATGGGAGAAAATATTTATAAATCATATATCTGATAAGGAATTAAGATACAGAATATGTACCCGAATTCCTACATCGTAACAACAACCTTTTTTAAAGTAGAAGTGCAGACAAGAACGAAGGGGAGTAGGCAGGCAAGGAGGAAGAAGCGTTTTATTTTCTTATTTAGTTGTTCATCTTGTTTTTCCTCCCTGGCCCCGGGTCTTGAACCAGGGACCCTGGGATGTATGTGGACTGCACTGAACCTCTACTCCACCAGGGCGAGCAAATTTTCTTTTTTTTTAATGCTCAAAGGACTAAACTGAATACATACAAGTGGCCAATAAGCATATGAAAACATGCTCAACATCACTCATTACTAGGAATGCAAATAAAAACCACAATGTGATACCACTTCACAGCCATGACAGTGGCTATAATCAGAAAGCAGACAATAATAACAAGTGTTGGTAAGGATATTAAGAAGTTGAAATCCATGTATATTGCTGGTAAGAATAGAAAACGGTGCACACACTGTGGAAAACCAAATGATACTTCTAAAAAAGTTAAATATAGAATTGCCGTGTGATCTAATACATCCACTTCTAGGTGAACAAAAGAACAGGAAGCAGAGATCAAACAGATGCTTGTACGCTATGTTCATAGCAGCATCACAATTGCCAGAAGGTAGAAACATCCTAAATGTCCATCAACAGCTGAGTGGATTTGTTATGTATGTTTTGGCACAATTTTAAAAATAGGTTTAATATGAGTGTTCTAACTCAGATTATATGAACTGGTCATTCATTCAGGCTGGTTTTTTTCCAGAGTATCCAAATTAGTGAGGTGATAGTACTAAACATTATTACTTTCAGAAAATTACTTGTCAGTTGCACCCCTATAACTCAGGTGTATAGGGCCGCTGAGGTGTAGGCCATGTAAAGCCTATGGACCTGTGTTTGTGACCCGAGACAAGGGTAAAAGAAAGTTACAACTCATGTTCTTCTAATTTGCAAAGTTGCAAGCAAAATAGGGTACTGACACACCCTAGTGGCTCAGGCTACTGGCTGGGATATGGACTATGTAAAGCCCAAGGACCTGGGTTTGAGACCCGGGGCCAGAGGGACAACTGAAAACAAATGAAAAGTGCTTCCTTCTCTTCCTTCTTTTTTTATATATAGGGTATTCTCCATGGTGCTTTTGATTAGATAAATACATTAAGCCAAGATGATTATTTGTCTCTTATTGGATTTGGAGGGGTGAAAATTTAGTTCTAACCCTTCAAAAGTGAAAATGTTTTTGTTTTGTTTGTCCCGTTTATGTTAAAGTTGGTGTCATAACATTGACGTTAAAAGATACCTAGACGGTGAAAGAGACGCTGTAAGGTAAGTTAAAGCTTGTCAAAGACTTGCTGAGTGAAGGAGGGGTGGGACTAAAGGAAGCAGTATATGAAGGGTAAATTCCTTCAGAACTGAACCTCTTAAGCCTTTAGTGATTCCACTATATAGGACATCTTGTCTCTATTATTGTTTCTTCTTCATTTAATCATGAGATTTGATAGCATAGATAGAGTGTGTTAGTCTTAGAGAGAGCACATAAAATCATGTTTTGGAATGTTTGCTTTTAAAAAATATAGGTTCTTCTCTGAATTTTTCTTAGTTCTATTTTTCTTTTACTTTAATTTTTTTTTTTTTAACTAATGAAAATTTTGGATTATCCAATGGTAGGAAAAAATAATATAGTAAAGCTTCAGATGCTTAGATGCTTTTCATTCGGCTTTAGTAATTATCACATTATGGCCAATCATTTTATATTGTTCTCTTCATTCCTTTTTGACAATAGTTCTATTCTGATTCCATAAAGTATGTGTTTTCAAGTCACAGCAGGTGTATTTCATCTGTCTGTAGCTCCTGGGTTCTGCCGAATACATCACCCATAAAAATCAGAAGGCTGGAGGAAATTCTTTGTTCTATTTCTTTGATTTTTATATACATTCTTTCCCAAATCCAGAGATAATGGCATCCCAATTTTATTAGATTGAACCAAATGAAATTCTAGATTTTATAAGTCAAAAATGTCACCAGTTTCATATGATGCAACTGGGAAGTCAGGAAACTCAGTCTGTGGAACAGTAGTTCTTCCCCTGCAGTGTTCATCAGAATAACTTCAGAAAAATCCTCGGGCCCCTGCCTCTCAGCTCTAATCTCCACAGCTGGGCTCGCAGCATGTTTATTCTAGCTCCCAAAATGCCCAAGTGATTCCAGCGCAGGCAGTGCTGTCCCACATGACTCCCCGTGGTTTCAGTCCACTCCTGGTCTGTAGTAGGTGCAGAGGGAAAGGCTGCACCTCGTCACCCTTGTTGGGAAGGTGTGATCACTGCAAGAGGAACCTCAAAGACCAGTTGAATTGAATTCAAAATTTTACCTGCATTAACTTGTTACAGAATTAACGTGGCCTGCTATCTGCAAACTAAGGCTGCTTATTCTTCTGTTGCCTTTTCTCCTCAACTCATTCTGCCTAAGATGATCACTAATAGCAACTCCTGTCTATATCCTCAGTTGTGGTCAGCTCTCCAGTGCTGCATTGTTTCTATAGAAGCCCAGGGATGACTCCTCTTCTGCCCATCCCCTTCTTCCCAGAGCAGCCAAGTTTCCCATAATGGGCACTAAGTACTATCTACTGTCCTGATCATTTATTCTGAGCTCTTCAAGTCAAAATGTGAATGAATTTTTAGAGCCTGTGTTACTTGAGAGTGAATTTTTTAACTTCTTACTGTGGCTCTTTCATGCCTTGGTAGGTAGCATCCAGTCACTCAAATTCAGGCTTCCTGTATTTGTTTCCACTCAGTTAAGTTACCCTGTCACTGTTACAACACGACCTTATATTAACTGGGTTTTTGTTTTTTTTAGCTATCCAAGAGAATCTAACAAATTAATAGACCTTCCAGAAGATTATAGCAGCCTCATTAATCAAGCATCTAATTTCTCGTAAGTTTTTATATAGAGAACTGAGTATTTCCTTCCACTGGACACTCACCGTTCTACAAAGAATCTGAAAAATTTTGTTGCTATTCTGTTTTGTTTGATAGGGAAACCATAACATCAGTAGCACTACCACCTAATAACTTATAAAAGAATCATTTCACCATGTTTCAGAATAAGATATGGAAAGAGGATGATGAACAAGTTTGAGTCATGAAAGGTTATCTGAGTAACAATTGGCATTTTTAAAAGTAATTATAGCCCTTAGGAATTTTTAATATATTGCTAAACATTTGACATACAAGCAGCACAACAATAATCAATAGCATAAGAAATTAAATATTTCCTAGACACCTGAAGCTTCACGTTTTAGGACTCTATATGGCATTTTACTATACATCTTCTACATCTTTGTTTTCACTCAACTTTGAAAGGTTTATTAATACATGGTGATACAACTTAAATTCACCTATTTTCTCTGTTGTGTAGTATTTCATTACATGCCATTTTATACTTTTCACATATTGCGATACCTTTTTTCCAGTTGTTGCTTATTTGATTATTTCCAATGCCTGGGCATGTGTGTCTGTGTGTTATTCCCTGTCTCCCATTCTAGATTTGCATGGGTCATAAGGTTTATGACCTTCGGCCCTACTTGATGTTGCAAAATCAGGTCGAGTGGTTATATCACCATCATCTCGTTAGCCACTCTTATTGTGATGACTTGTGCTTTTTGTTCCATGGAGGTGCCCCAAATCAGGTGGTGACAAGAGCAGAGCCCCAACTCTGTGCCTTGTGTGTGGAACTCTCCTGTGCTCCCAGAGCTACTGCTGTCAGACTGAACTGGAAGGCGAGGACGTCGGAGCCTGCACTGCTCACACCTATTCCTGCGGCTCTGGGGTGGGCATCTTCCTGAGGTAAGGCCCTGGGAAGGAACTTTTTAGCTTGGGATCTTTCAAGGTCTCCGACCTTTGAAGGGGTGGCATGAGAAACTACTATATGACAGAATTTTTGAGACTGCTGTTCTTATATGTTTCAGTCATTTGAGGGACATGGGGAGCCTTGTCTGCTCACATCTCATATTTGGCTCATGCTAAGTCTGTGTTGGTTCTTCTAATAACATCATTCCCACCACTTAGCCCACAATAATTCTGTTCTACTGTCTTATTACTACATCATTCGAGTGTGAAACTTACAGTTGTCCTCAATTTTCCATGTTCTATCCAAATCCAGTTAGAATTACTCCTTTTTTAATTTTCCTGTGGTTTTTAGATTCATCCCTATACAAACTGACATATATAGTTGTATATATTCCACAGCGTATAATATTACTTGGTGGCTACTGTGTACTGGACGTTGAGAATTCCGCAGTCAGCCAAGCGGACACCAGTCTCAGCCTTAATTCGCCCTGGTGGCCTAGCAGATAAGTCCGCCCCTCTGACTGGTGGGCTCCCGAGGACCTGCCTGGTTTGCAACCTGCGACTGGGGGCAACAGCCAAGATGAACAACTAAATAAAATAAAACACTTCTTCTTTCTTTCTTTCCTGCCTGCACTTTTCCTTTCAAAAATACCTCAGCCTTTTTAGAGCTAATCTTCTAGCGAGAAAGGTAGGAACTGAGTTTGACTGATAAGAATTTAGAAAGTGATACATCCCTCTGTAGCTCAGCCGTGCTGGCCATGTAAAACCCAATGACCGGGATTTTGAGGCCTGAGACCAGCAGAAGAAAAGAAATTTTAAAAAAAGAAAGAAATTTAGAAAATGATCCATGCAGAGGAGGAAAAATAAATTAGGGAGAGGAATGTGAAATGGCAGCTGGGAGTTTAATTTTAGATGGGAAAACAGAGAAGGTTCTTAGGAAGGTAACTTTTGAATGAAGATCTAAAGACTAGAACATTCTAGTAAGAGAGCAGCAAGTGAAAAATTACTGACGAATGTGCAGTGCATGTTTAAGAAATGGCAAAGAAGCTGATGTCCCCGGAGAAGTGTGCACAGTGGGGTGAATTGTGGGACCATGTGTTCTGGTGACCAAGGGAGAGCAAAGCCACTTCAGAGTTTAAAGTAGAGACAATGGCCTGAGTTTGCACTCCTCTGGGGCACTGTCACAGCCCATGTCTTAGTCATTTCATGCCCCCTGGTACCTGACAGTTTGCTGTATAGACTAGATTCTCCATAAATGCTGAAATATTAACACTGAAAAGTCAGGCAAACCTCTCAAAGGAATTAGGAGGTGCATTTCTAAGTGGTCCTAGGGTGAAACATAAAGGTAGCATTTTCCCTTGTCTGGCATATTTTGAAATTCTTTTGATTTTGTACAGTGTTGTTCTTTTCAAATCAGTCTAATTCATAATGTTTCTATACCTTTTTGGGGTTTTGGGGTGGGGTTTTGTTTGTTTGGTTTAAAGGAAAGGTACAGGCAGGAATGAAAGCGAATGGGCTGGCAGGAGGAGAGAAGAAGAGGAGGAATCATCTTTATTTTATTTTTATTCAATTGTTCACACTGGTTGTCCCCCGCCAGGCCTAGGGCCTGAACTCAGGGGTTATGTGGCCTGCACTCCTTCGGAGGCGGTTGACCTAACCACTGCTCCACCAAAGCACACCTTGTGTACCTTTTTTAATGAATAATTTTCTTACAGTAATGATTCAGATATCAGTACCTGTTTCATGTGTAGAGGTTAATTAACTCCCTCACACTTAATAGTTCTTTTAATGTTACTAATGTATATGAGTCCTGGATTGCTAGTCATAGGTGTCCCTTCCCTCACTGCACCGATTTATATTGCGATCATTTTGGTGTGTCCTGGTGGCTTAGTGGTTAAGCCCTTAGCTCTGGCACAGTCCATATGAGGTCCAGGGACCCAGGCTGATGACCCGGAACTGGGGGCAGTGCCCGCCATGAACAGTGAAGGGACAGGGGAACGCTTCTTCCTCCTCTCTTCCTGCCTCCTGCCTGCCTGCCTGCTTTCTTCCTCTAAATAAATAATTCTTTTTAAAAAACGCCATCTTTTTAATTAAACTTTGGACAAATATTTTTAGTTTAAATGGTTCTACTATAAATGTCACCACTTCTCTTAAAACAGTTTTTTGCTTATTTGTATAAGATTCCAATCCATTTGGAACTGAATCCAAACTTGGTTACTAATGTATGACGTGTAAATGTCTCTGCAGAGTACGGGAATGTCAGGTGCTGTTTTTAGCCGGCAGAACCAAGGGCTGTTTCTATTCTCCTCCGTACCTTGATGACTATGGGGAACCTGACCAGGGACTCAGGTAAGGGCCCTCCCAGGCTGGTGGCCGCTGAGCCTGCAGGCCGTGGCGAGCACGTGGACGCTTCTATGCTTGCAGAGAAGGCTCCTAGCTGCAGGCTCTTCCCAGGAAGGCACCTGCTGACTACCTGGTTTCAGGTTCTCTTTTGTAGGTGTCGGAATGTCAGGAGGGCTGTCAGGGCGGGCACAGAGAAAGAACAGGACAGAGGGCAGCTTTTTTCTGTTTATCACGCCAGAGGATGGACTGCTTTGCCCCGTGGCCTCCAGAACATCAGAGTGCTGCAGCTAAGCCCCTGTCACTTGTGTGACTTTCATTATCGTAAAACACTAACGGCACTTCCCCTCTAGCTCTATTTAGAAAACTTATTTTAGTCTCTCTCTTGCCAAAAGAAAGTGAAAGTCTTCACCCCTATGTGACTGCCCAGCCTGGGGGAGCAGAAGTTGAAGGTCTGGAAAGGGAGGCAAGCTAGGTAGGTGGGCTGCCCCCGCACTTGACTGCAGGGTTCCAGGAACCTCCCTGGCCCTTCCTGCTGCTTGGAGGCAGTGGACATTGGCAGGAGCCCTGGTAGAGTGACAGGGTTCCTGTCCTGCTCTGAAGGGGGCGCAGAGTGCCCAGCCGTGCACTCCCCAGCCTGCGCTTTGGTTAAATTAAACCTGGAGTCATTCCCGGTTATCCGCTTTGCTTAGACTTGGTGACTGAAAACCAGCGCTGAGGACCATTTTTACCATCGTCATTCTCTTTCCTTCCTCTGCCTTCTTTTCCGCTTTCACATTTTACCAGTAAAATGGACAACAAATGAGTCGCCCCTGGCCCTCAATCCAGATTCCTGCTCAGCCCCACATCCTTATCCCCATGTTCTGGGTGCGTAGCTTTGTGCCTCTGTCTCAGCACCCGGCCCCTTCAGCTCGTCACAAACCTTCAGCGTCAACGCAGTAATGACCAGTTGCCCGCCAAACGCATTTTGCAGAGTATCTAAAATCAGAAGAGGGTGGGGTACAATGGATAAACAGAATCATCCTGAGTGACAGGTGTCTTTTTCATAGGCGGGGAAATCCTTTGCATCTGTGCAGAGAGCGATTTAGGAAGATTCAGAAGCTCTGGCAGCAGCACAGCATCACGGAGGAAATTGGACACGCGCAGGAGGCGAATCAGACCCTGGTCGGCATTGACTGGCAGCATTTATAATTACTTCACTTCCAAAAACTTCAACTGGGATATTTTTTAAGCCAGTTGGCTTTTCAAGAAAGAGAATAAGAAATAAGTTCTACTGAATTTGGAAATAAATCTCTATAGCGTGTGGCTCCAGGGACTGATGAAAATCACCTTCCATCAGCAGATTTTCTTAACACCATTTGCCGTGCCCCTCCAACCTAACTCGAGTCCTGGGATCCAGAGAGGAGCGTCTCTTCCTGAGCAGAACTCAGCCCTCTGTGGGCGTCTGAACGTCCCCGTCGTCTGAGCCATGTCATCACGTTACTGGTCGCAGGCAACTCCAGGCCTCATGCTGATCCAGCAGCAGGAAACAGTCTCCATGGTCTGTTGGGGTCACACTCCCTGGTCCCTCCACGTGACTCAGCTTTGGGACTGGGCTGGTGTTCCCTCTGCTGGTGGGCACCTACCTCTAAGAGCAAAGTGGATTTGGAAAGTTTTGTTCCCTCGTCTCCATTGGCTCTGAGGGGCTGCGGGCACTTTGGAGGGGTGCAGCCTGTGCAGGGGTGGCCATAGAGTTGGTTGCTTAATACGCTGGGTGGTTTTCAGGGCTAGGAAAGGTTGGTTGGTGGTGGTTTTGGTTTTGGTTTTCTTTGGGGTTTTGGCAAAACTTCTGGCTTTGAGAGAAAAAAAAAAAATACTTTAAAGGGCTTTTAAAAACTTAGAATATCCTACTTTTTCCAATGCTGTGTTCTCTTATCTCTAAGACTAGAGAGCAAGTCTAGTTGAGAGAATGTGTACGTCCAGAATGGAACACTAGCAAAAGGGAAAGCGAGCCCAGTGCTTTGAGGCCCCCATCCTACCCCCCACCAGCATTTTCTGGAAGAGATGAATTGCAGTCTACCCTGTCTGCCTGCTACTCACTTAGGCCACTCCCGGGATGCCTTACATGCCCAGGATTTTTATTTTAAAAATCATCGTTCTACTAAGAGGTGCCTTCCTAAAATGACAGCCACTTAGTAAAAAAAAAATAGCTCAGAAAAATTACGTCCACACAGCGACCCTCGTTCGCTGTACATGTGCTGAGAGCCTCTGGCGCACGGTGTTGGCAGGCTGCGTGGAAGAAGGAATCTGAGCCCCTCTGCGGGAGGCTACGGGACATGTGGCGAGTAGAGTAGTGCTAAAAAGCTCTTGCTTTTTTTAGCCAACGCAAGAACCCCTTTCCCTCAATCTTCTTTGAACTGCCTCTACAAGTTCCTTCCACTCAGCTCCGACCACCCTGCTCTGCCCAGGAAGGTCAGAAGTCCAGGAGAAGTAAGTGGGCTGTGAAACACATTCACTGACGGCCTCCTCGCCCAGGTGAGCTGCAAAAAGGCCCCGTCTGAAGGCACAGCCTGCCCCTTCTCGCTGTGGATGAGCTCAGGCGCCTGGGAGGAGGGCCAGCCGCACAAACATCCAGACCAGAACCCAGCACACTTGCCTTCCTCCCACCCCCAAGATGTGAAGGCTGAAGACGATGGCATCATGATTTTAATGTCTGTTTTGACCTTTGTCACATCCCTATTCCTTTATTTTTAAATCCAGCTTCTTTGACTTTTCCCCATCTGTTCAAACATCCTCAAAATTTTAGAAGAGCAGGTTTCTCATCCTATACATGGATTATAAACATAACAAATCCTAGCAATAGTCCAGTTTACGACCCTGGCTTCATACCAGTCTGGAGGTAGCAGAATGTACTGGATTTCATCCTGAGAATGTCAGGGAGTCTGAGAGATGAATTTACATGAAATAGCAACACACACTTATCTTCAGTGTGTGTATCATTAGGCTAATTATCTTCCCCAACTAACCAATCATCTTCGTCTCATGATTTGTTCCGCATGTATTATGTTCATTGTAGAAATGTTTATATAACTTGCTTTCCATATCAGGGAAATCATGTTTGTTTAATAAATTGGCTATAACTTTAATATCTGTGGACAACTTGTAAAAT
Organism: Solenodon paradoxus; assembly: GCA_004363575.1. NCBI lineage: Eukaryota > Metazoa > Chordata > Mammalia > Eulipotyphla > Solenodontidae > Solenodon > Solenodon paradoxus. The sequence goes on from RJWH01002120.1 coordinate 209,626, forward strand.
TTGGAATGTATCATATGTAAAAAGTTTAAAGATACCCAAATAAATGCTCTAGGTGTTGACAGTACTTTGCATCTGCCTACATTTTCTGTGTTGTTTCACACACTGAAAGACCATGGAAGTGTTCCCAGTGTCACCTTGCTACAAATAAAGTGGGCCACCTGTATTAGCTTGAAATTTAAGATGCTTAAATTATTAGTGTCAATTATGACCACTAGCCCAACCATCTTGACCTTCCCAGAAAAAGCTTAATCATCATTTTGGCCGATTAAACTTTATATTCGTTGGCTTTGGGAGCTTGTGAACTTCCTGACCCATTTTGGACCTCGAATCAGTGCAGAAGGGAAATCCAAGTTTCAGAGGCTCCAGGTTGGAACTCTCCTTCATCCTTACTAATGCTCTCCAGGTCCTGGTTCTCACAAACCCTCAGACACACTTTCTGCTCATGACAGACATGTAGGAAGGAGGCTACATTATATATTTGCAGGGGAGTCACCTGTGAGACTGCTGTGCTTTTTAAATGCTCTTAAAAGGAAACTATCAAGGCGCGCCCTGTGACGTGGAGCTCTGACAGCCGCATGAAGTCCGAAGACCCAGGGCCGGGAACAATCAAATTGAGCAAATTAATGATGCTGCTTTCTCCTCTCTCTGCCTGCCTGCCTGCCTGCTCGTCTGCTTTCTTCCTCAGAGAAGAAAGAAAGAAGCCATCAAAACTGAAAAAACAAAATCTCCATTATCCTCTTCCTGTTCCTGACGATCAGAGCTGCACCCTGGGTACTTTCTTCCTTGCCGCTGCTCTTGTTTTTTTAAGTCAGACTTATTTTACAAGTAGTAAAATTCACCCTTTCGGGTGTACAGTTTTATACATTTTCACAAATGCATATGTTTGTCTAACCACTAGCACAATTAAATAGACCAGTTCCGGCTGCCAGACGCCCCTGCCTGCCTCTATCACCTCCACCCCAGCTCCTGGCACCACCCATCTTCTGTCCCTTTGTTTAGAATGTTGTATAAATAGGCCTTATGCTTGTGGCTTCTCACAAAACCAGTGCATTTGGGTTCATCCAAGTTCCTCCTGGCTGCGGAGTCCCGTTCCTTCGTGCAAATGTTTGTGTAGTTGCCAAATGGAGGACATTTGGGTGATTTGTGATTATGAATAAAAACACATTTTGTACGAGTCTTTCTGTAGACATAACTTGCATTCCCCTTAGGTAAGTGACTCGGCCTCGTCCTTTCTATCTCAGTCCACTCAACACCATCTGTCGAGACAAACTGCCGTCCACTCTCTCCTACCGTTGGACCTTTGGTGCCGGTCATGGCCTCCGTTTTGGAGGCCCGGATGTAAAGCCATTGGACTGAGGTGAGGACTGAAGTGTCCTCCCTGCATGCCGGTCTCTCCCCTGGTGACGAGGGAGGCTCCCTTTTCTCTTGGACTTCATAGTGTCCCCCATGTTCCTAAAGCGCTGCTGTCGCTGTACTCCCATGGAGAGTCATCTTTTCGTCTAGCAGCAGATCAGAGACCCCAGCTGTCTGTCCACCCTGCCCCTGGCTAAGCTGCAAACCTGCTGCCCATCATGTTAGAGCTGCCCGGCCGGAGGGCCGCGGGCACACAGACAAGCACTTCATCTTATTACCCATATTGAGGTTACTCTGATTTGCTGGTGGCTCAGCCCTGGTCGTGAAACGTGCTGCCAGAGGCTGGGATCTTGAGCTGAGGCCACAAATTCTAGGACACGTGTCTTCCTCAATGTACAGAATAAGCAGCTCCTACCTACTATTCATTCTGGAGTAATTTTTTTAAATTAAAAATCCTGGGCGTGCCCTGGTGGAGTTGGGATTTGGGAATCAGTGCACATACATCCCAAATTCCCAGGTTCGTGTTCCCAGGGCCAGCAGAGAACAACCAAGATGTACAAATAAAGAGCTGCTTCCTCCTCTCTGTTCCTACCTACCTTCCCACTCACCTTCACTCCTGCCTCCACCTTTCCTTTATAAATTTAAAAAAAAAAAAAAATCCTGCAGCCCTGTCTCCCTCTCTCCACACCCCAGGGCTAGGCTGGCAAGTCTTTAAAAACAAGCTCAGTGCCTTGGGAGAAACTTATCCCGGCCCAGGGAAAGCCCAAGGTCAGGCTCAGGAGGAAACTGGACCCACAGCTTTGCTGGGCACATAGATGTCTGAAGAGATGAGCCCTGTTTCTCTGGCAGCCACCTGGCTACCTGAGCAGACCCAGTAAGATGGAGCTCACCGAGCCAGTGCCAAACCAAATGGTGACATTGATTGCAGAGTCGATTTGCCCTGGGTCCTCCCAACTGCTGTCAGTTTCTGTCTGCTTACCTGTGTCCTAAAACCTGGCCCCGGAGAAACTCAGATTTCCTTGTTTGGGGAAGTAGATGTTGATCAAAGCAGGAAAAAAAAAAAAAAAATTAGCTTAAGTCAATAAGATTTTACATATTAAATTCAGCTGTGAGCCAAACTCTAGCAAAGATTAAGCTTATGTGGTGAAGCAAACAGATACTATTCTTGCTGGCAAGAGACCGCCAGAGCGATTGGGACGCACCTGCCGCTGAAGCACAGCGAACCCTGCTCACTGACAGTGCTTCCTTTCAGTGTCTTCTTCTGTGTCAGTGGAAGTGGGCTTGTGCTTTTTTGTTTTTGTTACTGTGTTTTGAACATATTTGGTGACCCTGTGATACGTAATGTTGAATGGGCTAAGACATTCATTTAACAGGTGATGTTCATGCAATGCCATTTTATTATCCGCTGTACAGCTGTCCACACAGTTATACATGTGGGCCCAGGGCAGCATTTTCAGTGTGGATCGTGCCTGGGTCTCAAGAAGACTCCAAAGTCTAACTTAACCCAGGACCAAGTGTCCAAACATCTGTGATCAGGTCTTCAGCCTGGGCGAACTGGAGCCCCAGAGCATAGCCAGGCAGCACCAGGAGTCTTCTGTTCTCCACATGAAGACAGCACCGAATGAAATCATTCTTTCCCTTAACAGCTTCTTTTCTCTCTTTCCCGAGGAAAATGAAAACTTCGCTTGCAGTCATTAGCTCATGAATATGGGCCGTCTCAAAAATCTTTAATGCAAAGACATTCTGGAAATATTCTTTTGTAGGATGGGTCTAGGGACAGAACAGGAAGAAACTCCCAGAGTGCTCTGTCTCCCACTGTCAACAGTTAGCATTGTCCATGGGCCATCATGGCCACCTGTGTTGGTATCCCTGGGCCCACCCAGAGGTGAGGCCTGGTCTCCAAGGGCTGGACTCCTGTCTGATCGTGGCTCCAATTCCACAGAAGAGCATAAGGGAACTGAACCCAGTGCTTCCCCAGACAAGCCAAGGAGATCACCCAGCACCTTGGGGATGGGATATTGCTGGAATATCCACAACCTGATTCCTTGACACATGGCTCACTCCTGGCCAAGTGACAGAACATGAATGTGATACAAAAGCTGGTCATTCACTTTTTGTAGGTGAAAACAATCTCTCTTCTCTTGCTCCATAACTAAAGAGGAACTGAATTCTTCTTTTGAGTTCTCAGTACTTGGGAGAATCTATTACTCTTAGAAAAGTATAACTGTCCCCCCCTGCTGCCATTAAACTAAATACCATGGCCAACCTGTCAATCTTGTCCAGTACATTTTTCAGACTCCTGTGCTTATACATCAAGTGACACTTTGGATATAAAACGAAGAACTTGGAACTCGCAACGCAAAGCTGTGAAAGGGGAGCAATCTCAGATGTGGCCTGTAGACTCAGTGGAAGAGCGGGGTCTTGGGCATGATCATCCACTGAGACTTCCAGAGTCCACCATGAGGGCATGTCCTAAGATGGGAAGGAGAAGGCTCACACATTCACACTGTGAGTCAGTCATTTAGTAAATATTTGCCAAATGCTTTTAGGGACCCTAAACATTAAGTCCCACCATCAAGAAGTTTCAGTAAGATGGCACCCTCTGTGGGAGATTCGAATTGGACGAGGGGGTATCCGCATTTCTCAAGTCCACTCCTTCTCAGCGCTCAGGAGGGATGGGAATCCTGGGCCATCAGCCAGCCTCTGAGGCCTGGCCTGTATCTGCTCCCTCAGCATCCACCTGGTTACTCTTCCCCAGTTTTTTCAAGCTCTCCAGAAAGGACTTCCAGGTCTCTGGCACGCTCTTCTCCAGAAGCCAGCCCTCACTCTCACACTCGGGGTCTTCAGGATTGGACATGCTTTCCAGCGCCGTGTGCAGGTACCGCAGTCCAATCGTGATGGTCACCTGGTGGGAGATCAGGGACAAGGTCAGGGCTCCAAGGAAACCTGGGAGCCACTAGCCTGTTGGTCTTGGAGTCCTTCAAATGGCGGGGTTTTCATTAGTGGGGATTGGTGAGCACCTACCCACCCCAGCCTGGTCCCAGGGCTAAGATACCGGCCTTTTCTCCAGCCTCCTCTCAGCCCCTCTCTTTTCCCTTTCTAGCTGCCCTGGGCTTCTCTGGATCATGCCGGTTCACACACCAGGCTCTCTCCCAGCCATCTTCACTCTTGATGTTTTCTCTGCCAGCAACTTGGTTCCTAGTCACAGCCACCTGTTAATTCTGCACCTGTCCAGGGTGCTTGAGTTTGGGGCTCCTCCCTGTCCTCCCCACCCCAAGAATGTTCTTTTGGTTGTTCAGTAACTATTTGTTGGACAGAATTTAAAAGTTACCTCTTTTCCTGCAATGTGATTCGCAGTTTCCCTTTACTTCTGTTAGTTTGATTCGTGTGGGAATGAGAGAGTGAATGGATGTTGCTGCGAGACCATATGGGTCTGTTTACTATGTGGCCGCGGCAGATCTAATGCCTGGGTTCCCACTCCAGCCCCTGCTGGCCATGTGACTGGGACACCTGCCCGCTCATCCGGTTTGTGGATTTTTCAGTGAGCATTGCCTGTGTCATGTGCAAGCGGTGACACTTCAGTGTGTAGAGCAGAAGATTTGGTTTCTAAAAGGGACAAATAGACGTGTCAGCTGTTGCTGGCTATTAGCTTGGTAAGTGATGTTTTCACCTGTCTAATAACTTGTTGTTTCCAAACAAATTCCCAGTGTTCCCTTTTACACTTCTCCCTTCACGGCGCACCAAACAAACTACATGAAAGAACTGGCCAGCAAGTATAAAGCATCTACCTCATCCAAAGGCAGGGGTAGCCCTGATCCGTCTTGTTCACCCAGTATACTAGTCCCTAGAACAATGCTTGGTGGTCCCGGAGCCTCAATAAATATTTGTTGAGTGAATGCTCTGAGAATGTTTTATAAATAATGTAGTCAATGATAAAAAGTAATGCAAGTTTTAGGTTTCACTGTTCACTGAAAGTTTAATAAAATATTTCGTCTCCTCCAGGAAGTCCTCCTGGTGTGCATAAACCTACTCTGATTCCCTCCTGCTTTTCTGAAAGAGGCCCACCACTGCATTGTGAATTTTGAGACCATAATAGTCCTCCCTTTGGTTTGTGAGTTAAATGTCACCTCCTAAATGGACTTTGAAGCCCTGGAGGGCAATGCTGAGACTAGAATCCTTTTAGTTCAACTACTGTCATTCCTATCACAGAGATCTTGAGTAAAAGTCAGGAGCATTCAAGCTCCCTGTGCCTAGGAGGTATTCCTCACTTTATGTAGTCATTAGGTTACTGGGAAAAACAATGGAACCCCATTTTATCAGTGACTTCTGTTACCCTTTCAACCCTTTCAGCCTTTTTTTTCCCCCCATGAGTTTTAGTGAATGTGACTTTCTAATCTTCTAGCAGTAAGTATCTCTCCTCATCCTACCCACCCACTCCCAAGGCTTCCTCAAGAAGTCAACAATCAATAAGTCATCAGGAATATGCCTGCATCCGCCTCCATAGCAAAAGAAGCACCCCCACCTGTCAGGCAGTACCGGCCCTCCAGCTGGACGTGAGTAAGAAGTGGTGCGTTTCAGCAGAGGGCACAGCTAAGTGTTAACTTCCAGAGCACTATGTGAATGACTTACTTAAACCTCTCAGTGAGTCATTTCTAATGGAAAGAGCGTCCCTGTGTAATGTTTCTGGTTTTGTACTTTTGGATTTGGAGTCTGGCAGCTCACCACAGGAACCCTGCGCTGCCTTCTCTGTGCCACCGTGGGTGTCCACTCAGCAACAGGCACCCTCATTCAGCACCTAGGACAGCGATGGGCAGGGAAGGGTTTACAAAATCTCTCCAATAAATGAATGAATTCAGCACATTCACTGAGCGCTCGCTACAGACCAAGCTCTTTGGCTACAGAAGAATCAAGCCCTCCAGATGAGACCAGAAGAATCCTTGAATAATCAGAACAAGTAAATGGCAATTAGCATCTTGAGAGAAACACAAATCAAACAGCCCATTGACTGAACACCCGCCATCCAACAATGAACATTCTCTCCTGGTGCCTCCCAACAGTCTCACAGCTAAAAGCTATCAGCCCCAGAGAACAGAGAGGTTCCGTAGCTCTCCAAAACCTCAAACACCAAAGGCACAGAATGAGCTTCCAAATAGGTGACATGTCGGCGTGCCTAGTGGCTTTGCTCCCTGGGTGCAGTCCACATATATCCCAAGGTCCGCACATCAAGAGCCGGGTCCCCAGGAAACAACTAGGAGAATAAATAAAATACTCCTTCCCCTCTCTTCCTGCCTGTGTCTGCTCACCTTCATCCTTGCCTGTACCTTTCCTTTAAAAAAAAAAAAAGAGAGAGGTCACATATTACAGGAATCTGTTTACAGAAACGTCCAGAACAGATAAATCCACAAGAACAGAACACAGATTGGTGGTTTCCAGGAGTTGGAGTGGGGGCGGGGGGGATGAACAGTGATGACTTAATGGGTATGAAGTTTTCTTAGAGATGATAGGACCCACCTCGAAGATCCAGACGAGAAGCGTGACAGCACCCAGGGAGCTCATGAGGCTGCCGTAGTAGGTCAGCAGGGCGGCCCTGCAGCCCTGCACCCACAAGTTGAGCTCCTCTGTCTGGTGGTCGTAGCTGTAATGCGCCGAGTTGTTGGTGAGCTGGTACTGGATGCAGGGCCGTGGCGAGCTGGGGTTGCAGCAGCTGAAAGGGACGCCGTCCACCAGGTACCGCCCGTCCACATTGCTCTTGATGCGACTGGAGGAGACAAGACAGCCTGAGACCCCCTCTGACTTCTCACCAGGTCAGTCCTCCCACACCCACCTCTGAAAAACCAGAATATGCTTTCATTGTTTCCTCACTCGCAGGGTAAATAGTTGCTGTCATTTACTATGTGCCCCTGTTCTAGGTGCTGAGATGCAGCCGTGACCCTAGAGAACAAAGCCCCGCCTCCCTGGATTATGTTCTAGAAGTGTAGATAGAGGAGAAACTGAGAAACGAGGAAACAGGGACTCTAGAGTCATTCAACCACTCTGTGTGCTGGTCGGATGCACCAATTCACCGATTCTAGAACCAAGCAGGCAAATAGGAAGCAGAACACGTCAGGCAACGAGCATGACACACGGCCGGTCTAGCCCAGCTTCATCTCCCCGACAGGACACCGGCACCAATGCGCCCTCCGGCCGGATCATGTCTGCTCAAAAGGTATTTCCAAAAGGTCTGCTCTGGCCCAGAGCCTGCAGGACAGGGGACAAGACTCCAGGAGGCAAATACCTTGAAGAACACTGGGCTCTCAGCCCCGGAGAGAGGGGCATTCCTCACTCCCGAAGGATGCGGCCTGCACCCCTGGCTTTTCGGGTGCTCTGGGAGTTGGCAGGGCTCCCAGAATAACTTTTAAATGTGTGTTTGTGGAGAGCACACCAGGCATTCACACGGGTTCGGAATTCAGAACGGAGAGACAGTTTCAAAGTAAAAGTTCTCCTCCTCCCCCTCAGGCAGTCTGGGTATGAGCTTCCTGGCCTGAGGGTGGTTGCCTGGGGGTCGTTATGTATGAACATTCAGCAAACTGCTCACTTAAGATTGCACACTTGGGGAAACAAAGATAGCACACCTGAATAACTATGTTTTCTTGAGCAGTTTTTTTTAAGTTGCGCATGAAGAATGCATTACATGGGCTGCCCTGGTGGAAGAGCGGTTTAGTCTGCTGCCTCAGGCTGAGCGCGCCATCCACATACATCCCAAGGACCGGGCTCAGGGGGAGCAACACAGAAGTTAAAATAAATGCCTCCTCCTCCTCTCTCTGCCTGCTTGCCTGCTCACCTTCATTCCTGCCTTCACCTTTCCTTAAATTAAAAAAAAAAATTACATAATAGCAGCAGATTTACAAGAATAGAAAGCATGGCATTGTTTAAAATAGAAATTGCTTTCAACAATGGTCTTTGAAATGGTAATTATACTCTTTAAAAAAAAAAAAGAGCCAGATGTCCACATTTAAATAAAATCCCCTTAATGCAAAGAAGTCTCCCACTCATTCGTGTGCCTTGGACTCCAGGTGCCACTGTGTCCAGATCAGTCTGTCTGTCCTTCGGAGACTTCCTGCATGGACAAGCATTGACTCTGCAAATGTCCTGGTTTTCTTTTTGTCCAAATGGTAATACTGTATACATACTTCATGAACCTTTCTCTGCCCTTTGCAAATCTTAGAGACCTTTTCATATCTGTCACTAGTGTTCTGCCAGGTGTTAATGAACAGCATGGTGTCCCCATGTACAGAGCCCATAGGACACTATCCAGGTCCTTCCCGGTGGACACTGGGTTTTCCCCATCTCCTGTTATGACAAACATGGGTGTGAATCATTTGCACAGTAGGATTATCTAGAAGGTAAGTTCTGAGAGGAGCCACCCTGCACTGAAGGTGGGTTCATCATGGCTGCAGCAGACCTCCCTTTAGGGATGGCCTGATACCCCCACCAGCCACACACCAGAGCTCCTGCCCCCACAACTTCAGTCATACACATCGTGTTTTTAATCTCTGCCAACCTGATAGGTGAAATACAGTAGCTCAGAGTTATTTTAATTTCCATTTTTCTCACTACAAGCCAAGTTGAGTATCTTTCAATAAAGAGAACTCTCGGCGCACCCTGGTTGGGCAGCAGTTGGGTCAGTCACCTCCGAAGGAGCACAGATCATGTACCCCTGGGTTTGAGTCCTGGGTCTGGGGGAAACAACCAATGTGAACAACTAAATAAAAATAAAATAAAATGTTTCTTCCTCCTCTCTCTTCCTGCCGGCCTGCCTCTGCTCTCCTTCATTGCTGTCTGTGCCATTCCTTAAAAATAAAGAAAAAATCATGTGAACTCTCTGTTGCTCTCTGGTATGATTAATACTTTGCACAACGTAGCCTCCTTGGCTCAAGAACAATCTTCTCTGGAGTTATGATGACCCACACACCCTGCCATTCTTGACTTCTGTTTCCTGGGCAAGAAGTGCCCAGCCCCAAACCCCCGCCACCCTGCCTAGAGAATGAGCGTCCGGGATGCAGGGTGGTCCAGGACGGTGATAAGAGCAGGATGGCCTGGGTGAGTCCATCTGTCTGGACAAGTTCTTCACACTCCCTACCCCAGCGCCCTCGTCTGTAAGATGGAGTTCACATGAGGCGCACACGAGAGGAGGCATGAAAGACGTCGGAAAACAGCCTAGTACACAGTAGGTGCACGATAAATGTGGGCCTGTGAGCCAAGTCTGGTTGCCCAGAGTGGCAGAGTAAGGCCTTCACCATGTTCCATGTGCCCTTGGGAACAGATCACATGATGTCTGGGGAAAAATACCTACAAGTGAGTGAGTCCCACTCTGCTGTGGAGAAGCATCACTGAGCACCTTCTGTGAGCGCAGAGCTCGGTGTGGCCAGAAGGGCCCGCTTCCAGCTTCCTGCCTGAGCCTGGTGCCTGCCATCAGCAGCATGGTGGGAGCAGAAACCCCATGTGGGCCAACTGCATATCCTGCAGACCCCAACTCAGCGCCTCACCACCGGACCTGGGTCAGAGCTGCTGGACGACTCCAGCAGAGGGGCCTTCTGCTGGGGGCTTTCACTCCCCTTCTGAGGGGCCAGCAGCCCACACACACCTAAGCAGACAACCCCAGCAGCCACTCAAAGCTGCGGATTTCCAGCGCTGTCTGTCCCTCTTCCTGACCTGCAGCTGTCTCTTGGGCCCAGGCCCTTCAGCACATTATCCACCCTGGGCCGTTCCCAATATGGAGACTAGTGGGCATAGCAGAGGGCGCTGACTTTGAATCCAAGCTGTGTTTAACTCACCGAATTTCACTGATCTGGACCTGAAGGAGGTGGAGATTCAACCTTCCCCTCTCAAAGGAAGTATGGAGACTTAAATGCAGCCATGTGAGGAGTGCTCTGGACATTGGTTTGGCACATTAGGTCCTCAGAAAATGCTACTCCTCCATTACCTTGCAAATTACCTTGCAGGGACCTTGCAAATCACTAGATTTTCCTGCAGAGGAGGAGGTGGGGGGCCCAGAGCAGGGCAGGACCTCACCAAAGTCACACAGGAAATCCAAGATAGCCGGCAGCTGTTGCCGGTCCTCCCCTCAGAGTCTCTGGTCAGTGTCTTTCTTCAGACCGGGGCTCCCTGAGGACAGGGCTGTGTCCCCTC
>RJWH01002120.1:220246-265912 GCA_004363575.1 Solenodon paradoxus
GGACAGGGCTGTGTCCCCTCAGACTGGGGCTCCCCGAGGACAGGGCTGTGTCCCCTCAGACTGGGGCTCCCCGAGGACAGGGCTGTGTCCCCTCAGACTGGGGCTCCCCGAGGACAGGGCTGTGTCCCCTCAGACTGGGGCTCCCCGAGGACAGGGCTGTGTCCCCTCAGACTGGGATCCCCGAGGACAGGGCTGTGTCCCTCAGACTGGTCCAAGCTAGCATGGGGAGAGGCAGGCCTGCTTGGTGGAGGTCGAGCTTCCCTGCACGCCTGGCCTGGCACCTGTTGGGTTGCACCTCTCTGGAACTAGACCTCCTCCCCAGAAGCAACATTTTTGTATGCAGTATTTGTTCCGCTTCTAATCACAGATTAAGGTGACACCTTCTTAACACAACGCCAGGCAGAGGAGAGCTCCTTAGGTGGTGAGTTGGCTATTTATAACGGAGTGTTCCCAGGCTACAAATCTCACCCTGCTCAGGGGTCACCAAGCCTTAGAAGGGTCTTATGGCCTGTGGTCCAGCCCCCTCTCCCTGAACCAAGCCACATGATTAGGAAAGTCATCATGGCAGAGTTTTCCTGGAAAATACAAATTATTGAGTAGATGATTTAAGAATACCATAAAGAGGCAGGCCCTCGTAGAAAAGTGTTGTGGTCAACACCGTCATACATCCACATACATCCCAAGGGTTCCAGTCCGTGACCAGGGCCAGTGCGGGTGGGGCAGCCCAGACGAACAGCTAATAAAAGAAACAAGTACTTCCTCCTCTCTCTTCCTACCTGCTTCCTACTCATCTTCTTTCCTGCCTATACCTTGAAGGAAGAAAGGAAGGAAGGACAGGAAGGAAGGAAGGAGAAAAACAATAAAGGAAGTCTTATGGAAATGAGAGAGGGCACAGGGAGGCAGGAGTATAAAAGAGATGGGATCGATCCACGATCCAATGCTGAGTGGATGACTCCTGCAGAGACTCGGCCATCCCATGCACCTCTATGCTTTCTCATCTAAGAAATGAAAATTTAAGGGGTGATGGAGATTCAGTGGGATACTACACACAGATCCCCTGGTATGCAGCGAGTGCATGGTTAGTACTGGTAAGTATTTCTTTAAAGATTTCTCTTTTGGATAGTTACCGGATATGAAAAACCAGGTGGTGAGAGAGGACAGAAAAAAGAGACACAGTCATGCCCTGAGGGAGCCCAGTGAGGGGACACAGCCCTGTCCTCGGGGAGCCCCAATCTGAGGGGACACAGCCCTGTCCTTGGGGAGCCCCAATCTGAGGGACACAACCCTGTCCTCAGGGAGCTCCTAGCCAAGCTCTTGTATTTTTGAGTTGTCTGTAGTAAATTGTTCAGAAAGAGTGAGCCCGTAGTCTGTGGCTCCCTGAGCAGAAGAATAAAGTGACATCACACAGAAGACACTCGTCAGCCCTCCAGGCTAACAGTTCCTGATGTTAGGCCTCTCAGCCTCATACTCTGTCCCTCACCCTACGACACTGAAGTTATAAGGTTCTAAGCTGGCTGAAGACCCCATGTCCCTCCTTGTATGATGCAGTAAGATGTACCCTGCAGCTCTCTGGGAAGGGTTTCTGCCAAACCTAGACCTGAGTCCAGCCAGACCTCTGCCCTGACTACTGGTTTGCAGAGGACAGGAGAACTCATTAAGTGACACTGCGTGGCTGTAACTGCCACCTCCAGGAGACGTGGGGAAGTCTGCTGGACAGATGGTCCCGTCCCTGCAATACCCACATGGCCAGGAAAAGTTTCTACAGTAAAAGACTTAGGAAACTCAACAAACATGAGCCAAGTGTGGACTTGGTTTAGATCCTGATTTGAACTAAGAAAGACATTTTGAGACAAGCAGAGAAAACTGAACTCAGACTGAGTGTTATATGATATTACTGCTAATCTTGTTAAGCTCAATTAATAGTATGCTTACAATAGACAAAAATGAAAAAGCGGCAAAAAAAAAAAAAAAAAGACCAAGCAAGCAAACCCTCCTTATCTGTCAGAAATGTCTCCTAAAATATGTATAGATCAAAGGAAATGATGCCCAGAACGTGGTTTAAGATACTGAGAGGTAAAATTAGTCAAAAGAAGAAAGAAAGACACCAGATGACCTGACTCACAGGTGGAAAGTGAACAGACAAAACAAAGGAACAGATGAAACAAACCAACCGTTGGACACTTACAACACTGAGGTTACCAGTCGGGGATGGGACCAGGGGACGGGGTCGGGGGGGTGGCAGGTGTAAGTGGTGACAGGGTCAGCTGGACAATGGTGAAGAAGGCTTGGTGACTTGGTGGAAGGCAGGGTGTGTTGACATATATCTGAGGAACAAGGAACTGCACATGTAGGGAACCTGCACATAGGAGTTTATTTTTATGTATAGAATAAAAGCTACTGCACTTAAAAAAAAAAAAAAGTTGAGGCTTAACAATAAAAAAATAAAAAGACAGAGAGGTGCGCCCCAGTAGCTCAGTCAGCGAAGGTACAGGCCATGAAAGCCCATAGACCGGGGTTTGAGACAGACTGGCAACAGGGAAGGAGGGTGGGGGAGATGCTGGGAGAGAGGAAATGCACGTGTTCCCGGAGCGAGTAGAGGTGAAATAAGAAAGACATGAAGGCATCGACATTCAGAACTTAAATGATGTTGGGAGCTTAGCCAACTATAGGACCCAGCAGGCCTTGTCTCCCCGATGACCAACTGCTGGTTCCCCCTCCGCTGGACTTCAGGGGGTGTCCTCCAGAAGTTACACGGGGAAGCCTGGATGTGGGGAGTGCCTGTGAGTGTCTGCAGAAGTGTACTCTCAATCTGCCCTCTCCTGTTATTTGTTTCAGAACAACCCATTTTGCTCTTTGAAGTAGGCGATGGGTATACAGGAAATCATTATAAACGCTTTACTTCTGTGAATGCTTCAAATTTTCCATAACAAAGGTTGAAAATGGAATAGAATAAGAGAAACAATGCCAAGAATTACAGCTCTATCTCCTGATACCTTGCTCTGGAGACAGAGTCACTGAGGGCCTCCCCCAAACATGACAGCATGTGCCTCTCTCACCCCACCCCCAGGCTGCGGAGACAGGGAGAACGACGACTTAAAGACAGATCAAGAGGTGACGCACAGTGAGAGCCCTGGACCCCACAGGGCACACAGAGCCTGGGTGGCATTTCTGGTTTCTGTTGGACCACCTTGTGATTCTGAGACCCTGACACCCGAATCCAATCATAACCACAGAGGTTTCTCAGACCTGCACTATCTCTGCCCATACCTTCCCGGACTGCCTGGAGGAGGAAGCAGTGAACAAGACAGAGGAAGACTGAAAGAGGGAGCACCATGAGGCCCCGACCCACCCCACCCCAAGCAGCCAGCCAGGGAACAAACATTCCTTTAACACGGAATCTACACAGTCGGGCTTGAACATCGCTGGGGAGTGCTGGTCTGCTGGCTTAGGTGTTAAGTCTGTGGTTTTGGAAGCATGGGTCCAAAACCCAGGGTCCCAGGTTTATGACCCAGAGGTCCAAGGGGAACAATTAAATTAAAAAATAGATAGATAGATGATAGATAAATGTTTCTTCCTCTTCTCCTTTCCTGCCTGCTCACTCACCTAATTCCTCTTTTGCTCAAAAATAAAAATATTCACTGGGGAGCATTGCAGCAGAGTCAAAAGAAAAGAATTTTAACCTAGAACTCCACACAATGTCCAAGCATTGAAAAACAAAGTTCTGATGCTTATTGCAACGTGGATGAACTTTGAAATCATTACGCTAAATGAAAGAAGCCAGACATAAAAGGAGAAACATTACATGCTGGGGCCAGAGAATAGAGCAAGGACAAAGTGGGAGCTGGCAGAACATCAAGGACACCAGGCCCTGAGCAACAGGCCTGGGTCACCGTGGGAAAGCTTTGGGAAGTGTGTGACTGACTGTTCACCCGCCAAAATTAGATACAGTTATGAAATTCGAGAGCAAAGGCTGAATAAGCAATCCAATGTAACTATCAACTTGCTTGTGTAAGCTGCTTAAAGCCATGCTGTGTATGAACCCAATAAATAGATAAAGATCAGAATGGTCAAGGCACTCAGTCCAAAAGAGGCTGTTGGCCCCCTCATCCCCACCTTTTCTGTCCTCTCACTCTCTCTGAGTTTTTCACTCTCCTGCGGCGCCCCCTTCCTGGCCACCCCTGCTCCCAGGATCCATTCCCAGCAGTTACATGATTCCAGTCAAGTGAAGTGTCCAGAACAGGGCCATCTATATAGAGAAAGTAGGGAGGACACTGCTGAGAGCTGGGGCCCTGGGATACTGGGGCGTGGTGGCTATGGGACACAGGGTTTCTCACTGGGGTGAAGAGCATGTTCTAAAATTGGCTGTGCTGTTGGTTGAACCTGTTTATCACACACTAAAACCCACTGACTTGCCCACTTTAAATGGGTGTGCTGTGTGATAGGTGAATTACGTCTCAATAAAGCTGATTTTATTTTTTAAAACCGACCCCCAGCCCCATCTTTGTTGTGAGATCTCAGGGATGCCCCTTACCCTCTCTAAGCTCAGATTTCTCATCTATACATAGAGATCACAACTCCTGAAAAATACTACAACCCCCGGGACGGGTTTTGTGTAGAATAAACAAGGGCCTTTTCCCTCCCTAATGCCCTGACCACATAGGCTGGTGGTGGGAGGTGGCCCCTGGGCTCCATGCCTGGGACAGCAGAGCAAAAGGGCATCTCAATTCTTATAAAAACCTCAAATAGTTTCCATCTGGGCTCATTGTTTAATTCAGGAGTCTCAGGAACCAGCCCTTGATCTTAAAGATTCTCTTGAGAAATGTTCAACAACCAGCCACCCCTCTGATCTTGCTGAGGCCCTGAGCTCTGTGAGCAGTTTCCTGGGAGACCAGGGGAGGGGGATACCTGGAGAAGCCCTGGGGGCCAGGGACCCAGCTCCTCTACGTGGCAGCTGCACTGGCAGCCCTGGAGGAACTCAGCTTTCCGCAGCCTCTTCCAAAGGGGCACGTCCTCTAGAGACGCTCCGGGGCGGAGCTTCAGAAATGACCGGAAGTCACCAGACACTGCCTGCACCCAGTTCTAGGTCCCTTCCAGACCCTCTGACTAACTCATGGCTCCTGGGATCGCCTGCCTGAAGCATTGGGGTCCAGGAATCAGGTGAGGCCTACCTCAGCTTTTCTGCTGTCTTGTCTAAATTTGCTGAGAAAAGGGAAAAGGAAAATAAGGACACTGTGTTTTTAAAAACATCTTGGAAAATAGTAACACTGCTCACTCTTCCTGTCCCCTGCTTCTCTTGCCTGCAGCCTCAAATCCAAGCCCCAAGGGTGGACGCTGCTGCGAAAAGTCTGGGGGTAAAAGCTTGCCATGCCTAAGGGCTTGGGAATCTCAAAAACATAAATATGCTTTCTATTTTTCAGTGGAGGACTTGGGGGAGTCAGCAGTTCTTTGTGGTTTTTTTGTTTTGTTTTGTTTTGTTTTGTTTTGTTTTGTTTTTAAGTAAAGGTGCAGGCAAGGCTGAAGGCAAGCAAGCAGGCAGGAAGAGAGAGAAGGAAGAAGCAATTTATTTATTTTTATTTAGTTGTTCACACTGATTGTTCCCCCTGGTACTCAAATCCGGGGGTATACGGCCTGCACGCCTTCAGAGGCGACAGACCTAACTGCTACTCTACCAGGGCATGCTGGGGAGCCAGCTCTGACGATTTATTAATTCTTATAAATTATGCAGTCATAAAGTGAAGAGAAAAAATGTTTTAATTGGGGAAGGAGTAGCGGGGTGGGAGGAGAGGGAGTGCTGCTCCACATTCTCTCATTCTTGTCTGTTCATTCTTTCCAGCTAGCCCAGGTCCCCAGGCAAATCCAGCCCCACAAAGTTTTCTTAACACGGGCCCAGGGGGTCTGACTTCGTACACATGAGTCTTGTCTGCTAATCATTAAGAAGTCAGTGGGGTGCACCCTGGTAGCTCAGCAGTTAAGTCTGTGACTCTGAATGGCATAGTCCAAGTAAAACCCAAGAACCCAGGTTCACGGCCTGGCATGGGGAAGAGGGGACACCAGCATGAGCAGCGCCCTGCCTGCCTACTTGCCTTCATTCTTGCCTGCTTCCTTTCTATAAATAAATAAATCTTTTTGATAAAAAGAAATTAGAGGAAAGTGATAGTGTGGGCCTCTGTGAAGGTGACCCTATCAAATTGTACCTCTGGCAGCACAGGGCTGTGATGTCATTTGAGAGTTGCTAAGAGAGTAAATCTTAAAAATTCTCACCACAAAAAACAAATGGTCATTATGTGACCAGATTCAAGTGTTAGTTAAAGCTGTAATAATCATTTAGGAGAGCCATGAATTGATCAAAGACGAAGGACATGTCTTCTGAGAAATGTATCATTAGGTAATTCTGTCATTGTGTGAACTCCAGACTCTGACACACAGACCAAGATGGCGTCACCCACTACACACCTAAGGTGTATGGTGTAGACTGTTGGGACCAGCCCATTATGTACAGAGACATGACTGTATATAAGTGTCTCTAATCAACAGGTGGCACACCGTGAACTTACACGATGCTATGTATCAATTCTATCTCAATAAAGCTAGGGAATAAACAGTGATTTTGAATGTTAAGCAAATATTGTGCTATCAAATTATAGCATGGAACACTGGCTATATTTATGCCGTGGTTACACTATTCTATTATGTAAATGTTAAGACTAGACTGAAAGGTGGAGAAGTGAAAGCTGTTTATCAGCTGTGGATGAGAATTTGGCTTGAATTTCCTTTCAAGTTTTTGTGTTGTCTTTTTTTTTTTTCCTTTTCAATGTTGTCACCATAAAGAAACTGTTTTCCAAGTCAATGGGGCTAGGATAGTTTCACTCCAACAGGTTGGTCTGGGGCATTGAGGTAATTTTGATCAAGTTTAATGCTTGCTTGAAAATGTAGATGCCCCAACCATTGGGAGTGGAGTAACTTAGAGCATTTCTCTGCTCCAGGACAGAAGGGGGCGTTGGGAGTACAGAGAGGCAGAAGCAGAAGACAATCAAGGAAAAAGACCAGAGGCAATACCCCTACACACACCCCCGTTTGATCTGCTCCAAAGGCTGGTTCTGCTTTCACATTCCTGCTCCCCTGTCTCCATCTCTAGGAATCCTGCTTGTTCCTCTGGCTTCATAACCTCTGGAGGTGACTTATGCAAATCATGTTACCTTGCGCTGTCCCTGCAGACCTGTTCCCTAGGAAGGGCACAGCGGTTTACCAGCCTCTCCTAGGGATTTGTAGCAGTAATCCCCACCCACGGAGAAAATAAAATCCCCAGCAGTGACCTTCAATCTGACTTCCTTTTCATCCACGGTGCAGCTAAGCTAGCCATATGGAGTTCCCTGATGTCATTTGGATTGCACAACCAGTGTGCCCAGCACCCTAGTGCAAACCCCCTTGGACTCATCAGCCTTACTAAGAGGAGAAACCCCCTGGCTGAACAACTGAATCCCTAGACCCAGCCTAGGAACTGGGAGAACTGGAAGAAAGAAGAGGTGAGGGAGAGCTACTGGCTCAGGGCAGGCTGCCTTTCTTGGGAAGTGACTCAGGACCCATGATGGTGGGTCTGTTGGGAAGAGAGTGCGCTGTTATCTTTCTCACCAACACCTCCCCACATCCTGTCTCGGGATTTTATTTTTACAGACGCCAAGAATCACTTTATGAGGTTGCACTATCATGATTTAACCAATAACCCTAGCAGGCATTTAATGAGAACCTGCTGTAGGCCAGGCTCTAGATAGAGGTAGGAAGTGACCATGATCATCTATTCCAACGCCCTCATTTAAAAGATGGGCCAGCAAAGACTCGGGGGGGGCAAATGGTAAAGCTAATGAACAACAGAACCAAAGACCTCCTGACTGCCTCGCTCATTGTGCAAGGTTGAAAGGTTGGAAAACAAGAGGGAAAGGACACAGAAATGTAAGCTTCTGGGACTGAATCCATCTTCTGTGAGTGTATGAAACTAGTAGCCAGATACCTAACTACTCGGTACCTGTGATCTAGGAAAGCCTTCATCCTTACTGTGTGAAGCACACACGTGTGCTGCTAGCTGGGACTTCCTCCCTGGCGACGCCTCTCCACGCAGTTTATGTAACAACACCTCCCTCCCACCACCTTAGCCAAACAGTAGATTGAATCATCAGCTTTGCTGTTTGCAAAGGTCGGAACATTGGCAACTCTGAATGATCCCGCCTCATACACCCCGGCACAGGCCACTGCAGAGCACCCCGGGGAGGGAAAAAGGGCAGAGGAAGCGGGCAGAGGCCTGGGCCTCCGTATCCCCAGAGAGCTTTGATCTGGAACTGTGGGCCACTCACTCTTTGACTTCTTTGGAAGAAAAGTCCAGGTAACGGTTGCTGATCCACTGAATCTCAAACCAGTCCCGGAAGCCGTTGTTGCCGCAGCATTTGAACTCAATCTGCAGCATGTCGATGGTCTTCTTCATGAAACACCGGCCAGGGGTGTCTGTGTCCCGGTAGAACTTCAGGCCACTCTGGAGCCCATGGGCCAGGGTGCTCTCCAGGGAGCCCCGCAGCAGACAGCAGCAGAGGGCCACGAGGAAGAGGACGATGTTGAAGAGGACGCCGACCAACAGGTATGGCTGCAGCCAGGCCTTCCACTTGGCATACTTGGCAGGGTCCAGGGCATCGTAGCAGATCCTGCCAGCCAGGGAGTTGAAGACACAAGACAGCAGCCCCACACCTATCAAGGAGTTGGGCACAAAATGGCTCTCTGCATTATTCATCACGTCACTCCTCTTCCGGAGCTCTATCTTCAGGAAGAGCCCTAAGCTGAAGATGACAATGCCAGCCAGCACCGACAGCCAGTTCATGAGCCAGAGCCCTTGGGCCAACTTGACCCGCTTCTTCTGGTCAAATCTGACTTTCAGCAGCGCCATGTTTGCTGGGTGCTGGCCTGGCAGCCTCCCCAAGCACAGCCCAATGAGCCCAGGGGCTGAAGACTCAGGGCCTCCGGCAGGGTGCAGAGGACCCAAGCAGCAGGGAGCTGCTCTGGGGGTGGCCCATGTCTCGGTTCCCTAGTCTGAGACCCAGGTTCACCCTGCAGTGGTAGCAGGGGTCGCCGAGCGCAGGTCCCCAAGGAGCCAGACCTCAGTGGCTGTCTGCAGCTCCCTTCCCAGCCTAGCAGGGACAGCCTGACCGCCGCTGATTAAAAGTGGGATCCACAGGCATCTTGCTAATCTCTTTAACCGGGTTCATCCCATTAGATAAAGCTGTGCCAGTTTCAGAGTGGCCAGAAGAAGCCCCGGCGGACTGGAGCTGACCACCTTGGCTTTCGCTTGGAGAATCAGAAGCAAAAAAGGCAAGACTGGCCAGAGGGATGGATTTCATATCATGGTTCAGCTCAGATATCTCCCCGGAAACACACTTCCAGGACAAGCTCCTTCAAAATGTAAACTTTTCTAGGGACAAAAGACATGATTATCCAAGTTGCAAAAGAGATGACAGATCGTGAGAAAATATTTGCAACGCGTAAAGAAAGAATATGTAAAACAATGTAATGCAGGCAGACCCTGGTAGCTCAGGTAAGCTGGTATTTGGGGTCCAGTGCACATACAGCCTGAGGACCTGGGTTCACAGCCCCAGACCAGAGGAAGTAACTAAAATGAACAAACTAAATAAAATGCTGCTTCCTCCTCTTTCTTGCTGCCTGCTGCCTTTATTCCTGCTTACTTCCTGCCTCTTGAAAAATAGTTTTGTTAGCATGTGAGCTCTGAAGAGACTGGAACCTCGCTCCAGGTTCTTGCACCCCACAGGTAAAATTAGCAAAGAAGACACAGCAGACAAGAGGTTAAGTGGCAATTCATTGACGGTGGTAAGAAAGTAACACTTGTCAAGGTGACAAGAAATGGCTGGGTTCCAGAGGACCCCAACGATTGTCCCACTCCAGGCACACATTTTTGTGAAAAGGATCCCTTTGTCATGCCTCCCAGTGCCCACCTCAGAGGTGTTCCAGGGCATTCCAGGCAGGGATTTCCAGAAAAGAGGTGGCGATTTCTGGGAATAGGTGTTCCCTTTACTGCGCATGATCCTTACCCATAATTCACGGTTATAATTAGCTTAATGTATGTGTGTCCATATACAATTTTATGATAAGCAGATTATAATGAGGCAAAGATTACTCCAAGGCGGCTACAGCAGTCAGTGCCTGTGCAACCGATTGGTTTGAGCCAACTTGATCAGGCTGCCGTCTTGGTTCTGTTTCTTGGCGGCAAGAATGTCTGTGCTGCTCTCCCATTGGTAAGAATTTTATCTGACCATTTCAGAATCTACTCTGCTGAGGTGTTCCCTGCTTTTCTCCATTACAGCCCCTCCCTAACATTTTTAGTGTCCACTATTACACAATCAAAAGATTGGTACGCGCTTGTGGAGTAGCCGTTTGGTCAGCTGCCTTCCCCTGAAAGCAGAAGCCACACACATCCCAACGATCCCGGTTCAAAACATGAGGCCAGAGTGAAAACGCCGACAAGACAACTAAGTAAAATAAAGTGCTTTTACTCCTCTCTCTTCCTGCCTGTCTGCTCGCTCGCCTTCATTCCTGCCTGTTCCTTTGCTTATATATATATATCTGTATATAAATATATATCAACTATCAACTGGAAAAACAGGCAAAGGAGAGAAAAAGGTGAATTATATAAAAGAAGCTGGAAAGTTCAATGATCGGGAAAAGGTGTTCAATCTAGGTGCGACACAGGGAAATGGGAATAAAAGATCCAATTTGCTCCATCACATTGAATATCTGTCACTTATCAACATAAGCAACCGCAGAAGACATGGTGATATTCACTCAGGATGAGTCTGTAAATTTGTCATTATTATTACTTAATTTCTTAAAAGAAAGCAGGAACGAAGGTGAGTAGGTAGGCAGGCAGGAAGAGAGAGGAAGAAGTTGGTCATCTTGGTAGCCCCTCCCCCAACCCCCATCTAGAACGCAGGTCCTTGGGATGTAGGTCAACTCTATCAGCAAACTTAACTGCTAAGCCATCAGAGTGCACCTATTATTATTTTTCAATTAATAGACTATTTCATAGAAAAGTTTAAGTTTCATTAAAAAAACAAAGAGCAAGTACCGGTATGCTCCCCTCACCCCAACTAGTTTTCCCCGTAATTACTATCTTGCATTGATGAGTTATATTTGTTACCACTGATGAACTGATGTTGATACATTATTATTAGCTAAAGCCTATAGTTTACATTAGGGTTAACTCTTTGTGTGGTACCACTCTATGAGTTTTGTCAAATGTAAAATGTCATATATCCACCATTACTTCCCCACACGGTGTCTTACAGAATAGCTTGATTGGTCTAAAAAACTCCATGTTCATGTAATCAGTCCTCCTCCCCTCCCTGCCCAGTGCTGGGCAGCCATGGTATCTATAGTTTTACCTTTTCTAGAATGTCACATAGTTGGACTCAAGCAGTATATAACCTAGTCAGATAGATTACTTTCCTTTATGCATTTAACGGTCTCTGTCTTTTCATAAATTGATAGCTCATTCCTATTTATCTATAAATAATATTCCATTATATGGAGTCCACAATATATACCACAATTTGTTTACCAATTCACCTAATAAAAGGCTTTGTTTAGAATTTTTTGCAATTATAAATAAAATTGCTATAAAAACGGAGATTTGTGTGTGGACATGAGTTTTCAACTCATTTGGGTAAATACCTAGGAACTAATTACTGAGTCACATGGTAAGATTACATTCAGTTTTGTAAGAAACTGGCGAATTGATTTCCAAAGTGTATCATTTTGCATTCTTACCAACCTAAACGTGAGTTCCGGTTGCTCTATATTCTCACCAGAATTCGGTGTTACCAGTATTCTGGATATTTTTTTCTAAATAATTTTAAAGAAAGGTGCAGGAGTGAAGGTGAGCAGAGGAAAACAGGAAGAGAGAAGAAGCATTATTTTATTTAATTACTTGTTCATCTTGGTTGTTCCTGCTGGCCCTGGGACACATACCTGGGGCCTTGGGATGCTTACGGCCTGCAGCCAACCCTTACTCCACCAGGGGGCGCCAGCTTTCTGGATTTTGACCATTCTAATAGGCGTGTAATGGTATCTTATCGTTGTTGGGTTTTTGCTCTTGTTTCTGTTTTGTAATTTTTATTTAGTTAACCGTGATTTACAAAATCACATAAGCCCATAATGTGCAGGTTTACCATTCATCAAAATACCACACACATCACACCCAGCGCCAAATGACCAAAAGTCCTCCACCACTTGGACCTGACCACCACTCTTGCGCCTTCACCCGCTTCCCCTCTATGACCTTGGTTCTCTTGTCAATGTCCACGCATTGGTTTTGTTTTAGCTGTTCATTT
Organism: Solenodon paradoxus; assembly: GCA_004363575.1. NCBI lineage: Eukaryota > Metazoa > Chordata > Mammalia > Eulipotyphla > Solenodontidae > Solenodon > Solenodon paradoxus. Next base: position 232,627 of record RJWH01002120.1, read on the forward strand.
GCTTTGCTTCTTTATATTCCACATGTGAGATCATCCAGCATTTGTCCTTCTCCTTCTGCCTTATTTCATTTAACATAATACCTTCTAGTTCCCTCCAAGTTGTTACAAATGACAGGATTTTATCTTTTTTAGAGCTGTGTGGCATTCCATTGTGTGTATATACCACATCTTCTTGATCCATCTGATGCTGGCCACTTAGGTAGTTTCCAATTCTTGACTACTGCAAATAATGCTGCAAATAAACCTGGTGGGTGCTCATGTCTCTATAAATGTAGGGTGTTTGCATTTGTGGGGGTAAATACCTAGCAGTAAGATGATAAGTGCATATGGAATTTCCATTCCTAATTTTTTGAGGAAACTCCATATTGCTTGCCATAAAGGGTGAACTCATTTACACACCTACCAGCAATGTTAAAGTGTTCCCTTTTCTCCTTATCTTCACCAACATTTCTTGTTTCCAGTCTTTGGACAATAGCCCTTCTCACAGGTGTGAGGTGATATCGCACTTGTTTTAAAATTTGCATTTTTCTAAGAACACATGACGTGGATCATATTTCATCTGTTTATTTGCCATTTGTATGATCTTCTTTGGTGAAGTGTCTGTCTGGCACGTTTGCCCATCCTTTAATTGGTCTTTTTGTTTCCCCTCCCCTTACTAGCCCAGGGTCTCAAACCTTGTTCTTGGTTTTGCATGGCCTGCACCTTGGCGCCATTAGCCACCTGAGCCACAAGGGTATGCCTGTTTGTTTTCTTTAAACTGTATATTTTTACAATCTTTAGGAGAGTGATTTATCTATGTCTATTACAATTTTAAATGCACGACCTCAATGACCCAACAATTATACTTCTCTGAACAACTTGCACATAAGCACAAGGCATTTTTTTTTTTAAGGAAAGATGTGGCAGGAATAAAGACAAGCAGGGGCAGGTAGGAAGGAAGCAGTTCATTCTTTTTTATTTGGTTACTCTACTCACATTGATTGTTGCCCCCAGTCCCGGGTCTTGAACCCAGGACTTGGGATGTATGCGGGACTGTTCCCAGGGTGGACTAGACTGCTAGGCCACTGGGGTGTGCCCAGCATAAAGATTTTTCAGAATAAACCAATCTTATCCTCAAATTCATTTCCATCTTGTTAACTGAAAAAGAAAAAAAAACAAAATAGCACTAAAATGAAACAATAGAATTTATTCGGGGATCTTAGATTTGCAAGTAGGGGACCATAGACTCAGCTGCTAGCTCAGATTGTGCCCTGTTGAGATCTGTGAGACGTTCTTAAAGGGAAAAGAGCGGGGAAAGAAGAGCAGGATTGTAAAAGCTGTCTACTCAGAATTTCAGCTGGTTAGAGATCATATTTCTTAGAGTTCATTGACCCTTAGTCAAGCTGGCCTTGGTTACTAGGGAGAGAAGAAAAAGGGAAAAATAGTGTCTTTGCATAGTTTTTAAAGAAGGCAGGACCTAGCTGGAAACTGGTTTTTGCCAGTCAGTAAATTGATTTCTTTTAAGTTTAATATGCTGGAGTTTCAAACAGAAGATGGAGTTGGTTTAGTCGACCTCTAACATCCCTCTTCACAACTAAAACCAAAGAAGTCTTTGTGATTAGAATAGAGTCCCATGAGTTCAAAGAAATAATCAGTCCAAGACTCCAAGTTGGAATTCTTTCTTCCATTGGCTCCCTGGAGTCATCGCCTGAAAACTCCCCTTTAGGGTCTCCAAATCACCACACAGGCAGAGGAGATGTGAGAACAAACCAATGAGATGGGAACTTTTTCCTCCCAGCGTCATCACCAAAACATTTATTCCATTGTTCAACCCAAGTTAGGGCTTCAAATCAGGACTGATTTCCAAGGCCAGGTTCTGAGCCATATAGGAAAATCAGTCTTGTTATTTTATTGTCTCGACATATCGAGTCAAAAGCATTACCCAGGAGAATCTCTCTAAGCCATAGACCTTCAAAGGATTTCAACTATTCGCCATTAGAGACATCAAAACGAATGTCCTTCAGTTTCTGGCATGTTTTCCCCCAAGAAAAGATGCTCAGACAACCAGAAGATGACCAGATTCAGGTCTCAAAGACAAAAAAATCTGAAGACGACTGCTTAGAAAGAAAAGTGGTGAAGTACACACGTGGACAAAAAAAAAGAAAGAAAAAAACAGAAGGGATTTCAGGAAGAATTATTTGATTCAGAAATTAGAAACATTTAAAAGTAGTTTCCCGGGGATAACTTGGGAAGCCAAGAACTTCTTACTCTTTAAATGATAGGGAAGGTGTATTCCAAGAGGAGGGCAGAGACAAGCCCCCAGCAAGTCTGTGGACGCCCCCCTGGTGGCCAGAAATAGAATGGCTTCACTGGAAGGAAAAGGATTTCATTTAGGCTAGAATCCCCCATGTTAAGATTTTGATTGCAGTCCAAGCCTTGCGGGTGGGAGCTCCAGCTGCCTGGGAACTTTAGGCTACAAGCAAGCAGGCAGGCAGGTTCAGCAGCAGCTCCTGCTGGGGAAGTGGCAGCTGTTTCACGGACTGCGGCAGTCTCTCTTCCTCCCAGAAGGAAAAACTGCCTTTATCCAGCATTTTATTCCTGGAAATCTCCACAAACTGAGCTTTGCTCAGAAACGCTCAGCTGTCTGTGCTGAGGTTTCAGGCTCTGGTTGCCTGTTGATATCTTAGGCAAGTGCTGCCCTGGTGGCCTTGAGAACAAACCGTCACATACCACTGATGGGGCACGGTGCTTCAGCCCCTGACTCTATTGCAATACAGTGTCACCAGTTGAGGGGCGACACAGAGAAAAGAGGCCCTGGGGAGGACATGGGAGCATTTCTGTTCTCCGGAAGGCAATCTCTCTTACTGATTTCTCCCACTGAAGTTTTTGATTCAACAAACAAAAACCCTGGAGTTAGTTCTGTGCACATTCCATCTATGACTCCCCCTGCTCTCTGTCCTGAGATCTCTACTTCCCAGAGTCTTATTCTTCCCCAAAAGAAAGTCCCTCTGTTTTCCATAATGGGATGTACATGTACGCCTCTTGGGTGCAATTCACAGGAGCTGAGGCACCCAGTGTGGGAGGAAGTCCTTTAACCCCTGGAAGGACTCCACGTGACTGGTGTCCTGACGATGTTACAGTGCCCAAGTAGTGTTCCTGCCCAGGTGTGGCTTTACCCACACCTTCTGATGTTCTGTAATGGTTTGCCATGTGGAGATGCCAGACCCCAATTCTCGGTTCTTTTTCAAATACCCTAGTTTAAATATCAGTGCAATTTTTTGTGTCTGTGGAGAGGTGAGGTCAAGATCTTGAAGTCTGCCATCTTAGTTGCAGATGTTAAATTATCTGCAAAAGGAAAAAGAAAGAAAAGACACTTCAGAAATGTCCCTGGCCAAACCTCTCAGATATGAAGCAAAAGGATATGGTGAGGAACAAGCAGAGAAAAGGGCACTGCTGACTTCCGGCCAAGATGGCGACCTGGTAGAGCAAGACTCCCAACCTCTCCACAGAGCAATTAGAAAAAAACACGGAGGAAAACCAGGCACATACGCTGTACAGACACAGCAGCAGTCGCAACAACAAAGGGTAAGCAAAAATTTCTGGGTTCAGAGCTACATGCAAGACTCAGACTCGGGATTCCGGCTGCAGTGCAGAGGGTGGAACTGTGGGAGGAACCAGCCCTCCCAGGAATCGCTAAGGCAGTGGGGAGCCCACCCATCAGGACCTGGACACAGAGATGGGTCTAGGCACAGGGCAGAAGAGGTATCAGTGCCCTGGTCGTTTGAACAGGAGGCCCACTAAGAAATAATTGGGTGCTGGGTGCTGCCATAACTGGGAAGGCAGCAAGGGGAAATGACTTATTGCCCTGGAGCTGTAGGACCCAGCCACTGGAAATCCCGCCAACCGGAAATCCCGTCCTTAGGCTTAACTAGAAAAGAGAATCTCCCTGAGGAGGAAACCATCAGTGCTACCCACTAGCACCACTTTGTGCATGTAGGTGAAACTGTAGCCTGATTGCCAATGGTGTGTCAACAGCAAGGTGATCACTGTGGTTGGGAGCTGGGTCGCTGGGGGAAGGGTCTGTATCCCCAACACAAACTCCAAGCCCATAGACTGAACTGTCGGGTAGCAACAGAGGGCCACATAAGAGCTTCAACAAATCTAACAAGTGGTGATGCCATAAAACCCAATGAATCCCAGTGTCCAAACCAAGACCTAGACTTACTCAGCCTAAGTCAATACCCTACACAAGGCCATCCCTGCAGGAAAGCCTCGTCCACAGAAATATTAAAAAAATAATCCAAACAGAGTGAAGACACAGAAATAGATATGAAACGATGACTCCAATTAAAAAAAAAAAAAAACAGGGAAAAATCTGAAAGCAACAAACATCTGCAAATGAACTGAGGATAAATTTAGGGCAACAGTAATACACATCCTCCTGGAAATCAAGAAAACAATAGAGGAAGAAAAAGAGAACAACAAAAAGAGAGAGAAGAAATGAAGCCACTTACAACAGATGTCAAAGAAAAAAAGAACACAATAACTGACTGAAAGAATTCAATAGAGGGACTCAAAAGTAAGATAGATGAAGCCTCCAACGGAATTGGTGAACTGGAAGATGGGACAGAGGAATGCACTCAGGCAGACTAGCGAAGGGATAAAAGAAGGCAAATAAATGAAGACAGCATCGGAGACCTATGGGATAACATCAAAAGAAACAACATTCGCATTATAGGGGTCCCAGAAGGAGAGGAGAAAGAAAGGGGAGCAGAAACTGTATTTGAAGAAATAATAGCTGAGAACTTCCTTAACCTGAAGAATGAAACAAAACTTCAGACCCAAGAAGCTCAAAGAGTCCCTAATAAAAAGAAACCCACGTAGACCTACACCTAGACGTATTGTCATTAAAATGTCAAAAATACAAGATAAAGAAAAAAATCTTAAAAGCATCCAGAGGAAAAAAAAGAGTCACATACAAAGGAATCCCCACAAGATTGTCAGCAGATTTCTCAACTGAAACTCTACAGGCCAGGAGGGAATGGCATGATACATGCAAAAGACTGAAAGAAAATAATTTTTAACCCTGGATACTATAAGAAATTATCATTCAGAACTGAAGGAATGATAAAAATCTTTCCCAATAAGCAAAAGCTAGAGGAATTGATCACCACAAAACCAGTTCTTCAAAAAATGCTGAAAGATGCTATATAAAGTTAAAGAAACTCCACTCAAAAACAGGTCTGTTAGACCTATTCATCCATGTTCATTAGAGCTATTGGTCTGTAATTTGCTTTCTTGGTGATGTCTTTGCCAACTTTTGGTATCAGTGTGATGCTGGCCTCAGGGAGAGTGTTGGGAGTGTCCCCTGTTCTTTAATATGTTAGAAGAATTTAAGTAGAATAGGTATTAATTCTTCTCTAGGTTTGGTGAAACTCATTGGTCCTGGGTTTTTATTTTCAGGGAGACTTTTGATTACCTCTTCAATTTATTTGCTTGTGATTGTTCTGTAGGGCTTATTCAAGAACTTGGCATATATTATCTTATTTAAGATAAGCCTGTGATGTAGATTTTATTATCCATATTTTATAGATGAGAAAACTGAAGCTAAGAAATCTGCTTAAGGTTTATAGCAAACCAGTATCAGAGCCAAGGTTCAAACTTATCTTTTATGCCCAAATCCTGTGCTTAATATTTCATCCTATCTAGTTTTAGTGTTACTGCTTTATTTGGAAAGATAACACTATCCAAAAATTTTTTATTTTACTTCCATCACGCTTTTTTTTTTTTTTTCTTTTTAGCTACCTTATTCTTCTTGGTAATCAAATTTTTTAACTTTTCTAAATTAAGGAAGGAATTGTGATACAAGCTTACATTATGAATTTTAATATATTCTACTATAGTCCTTGTAAATATCCAATATATTGTACTCCCCTGAATTTCTTTTGAAATGAGTATTTATTATCATAAATTATGTTCTTTTCTTGGCCTAAAAAAAATGAAAACAAAAATCAAAACAAAAAAATAATAAGGCGTGTAAAGGGGACTAGATCTCTGGTGGTGGATGTGGTGTGAAGTGTATACAGACTAAGATATGAATTCAATACTTAATAATCATATAGCAATGCGAAATAATAAAACAAGTATACATATCTAATAATATAAACATATATGTATAATGATAATAAAATGAATATCCATATACCCACCATATTGTTCAGTATTACCTGTTTTGAAATATATGTAAATTTTAAGAAATCATATAAATAAATAAATGTAAAGACATAAAAAAAAGAGAGAGAGAGAGTAAGTCTATGTGGCCCCCATCTTCTCAAAACCAAAAGATCTTTCCAGCAAATGGGGTTTATGTTAGGCCAGACTGTAGTTTTTTGAAGTTGGAGTAGAAGTCAGAAGAGTGAATTTCTCCTAGATGATGAGAGTGAGTTTTTCAAAAATCAGCAGCTTCAGCAGCCACGGGCCCAGGTGCTGAAAACCTTACTGGAATGAGAGTCGAGCTGCTGCCCAGAGTGGATGGTACTTCCTTTGCCCTCTTCTAAAAGACCATAGTCTGGGCCTTGTGCGTCTACTTCTCTCCTCAGTCCCAGCCAGGAAGTTCCACAGGGACCCCGCTGCAGGGAGAGGGAGGTGGGTGACCTGACATTGCCCTGACAAGGTGTCCTAACCCACAACCTTCTCTGCATGCTTTGCTCCCTGCTCCTCACCAAAGTCAGCATTCCATCAAATCCTTGGGAGATTAAAATGGCTTCCCATTGTTTCTTCAGGATAAACACGAGGTTAAATTCCTAAAACAGGGCTTTGCCCTCTTTAACCTACTATCAACGTAAGTCTTCCCATGGGCAGTCTGCCATTTTCTTCAGAGTCAGCTTGGCTGGATTTAAGATATTCAGGCTCCTGGTTTCCTGGATATCTGGTAAGCATTAAGGACACATGCTGTTGTCTCATTGTGTGATCAGCTGAGAACCACAGGAGACCCAGAACTGTTCCCAGAATCACTAAATGAAGCGTCTCAAGCGGCAGGGAGCCTAAAATGAGCCGCAGGTTACTCCCCATAGGGCCCTCCCAGTGCCAAGTCCCAAGAGACTCCGCCTTCCACGGTCACCATATAAGGGCCTCATCTTCCTCTCAGAGTCAGCTTCACACTCCAGTGGCTTCCAGACACTGAGTGGAAAGTGCCCGCCTGTGGAAAAACCATGAGGTCTTGGGGTCATCAGTGCTGACTTTGAATCCGGGGCTCTGCCGCCTGCCCCTAGCAGGCGGCTTTGGATAAGTGACTAAACTTCTCCACAACTCATTTCTCTGCTCTGTGTAAAATGCACATCATGACCACCTCCTGGGGGCCTAACAGATGAATCACGTACCTCAGTGGAACCTACAGGTGTTTAATGAATCTTTGTTTCTGCAAATTAAAACCCACAGACTCCTTAGTGATAAGAGGGCAAAACTCATTTACTACCACTGAGAGGTGACTTTTGCTCTGATTCCTTCGAGCTGACAATTGGTCATTAAAGGGAAAGAATTAGATTAGATCTACCTCTTTAGGAAGAACTGTGGTTCATCCCCAGCTGATGAGGTAAAGGTCTTTTTTCACAGAATAATGTTGCTTAATAAATATAGAAGAAGTGACAGGATTAGAAAATCATGAAAGCTCTAAATTCTTAGGCTAATTTGCTTTTAGCTTGAACCAGTTTAAGTGGGTTTGTGTTATTTGTGCTTGGAAGATCCTAAATAGGTACTGGGACAGACGTAATGGAGCAGCTGTAACAAATAAGATTGCACCTGGCACCCAGGAAGTGCTCAATAGTTTTTTTGTCTTCCACTGGCTTCTCCCAGAAGGGTTTCCTAATTAGTTCTTGAAGGGAAAAAAATTACTATTTATGGCTAAACACGGGTGTGCGCAGTAAATAATAAAGCAGAGCACATAAACAAAGATACATTGTATCTGTGCTCTTAAAATTCGTGGACTGCAGAGTAACTAGGGTGGGGGTAAAGTCTAAAAAGATTCCTGAAGGAGCAGTAAAAAAACAAACAAAAAAAATGGAAACACTTCCCTAAGATAAAGATTTGAGTAAAAGTAGTTAATTTGGGAAGATCAGGTAATACGGATAGGGCGGGGAGGTGCAGGCAGGAAGGCAGCTGGTAAAGAAGATGGTGGCTGTGGTAAGCCTTGGTGGGTTAGTGATTAAGTTCACTGCCTCTGGCCCCCATATAGTCCGCATACATCCCAAGGACCTGGAGTTTATGACCCAGGGTGCGCGCTGAGAACTGGGTGGGAGTGGGGAAACAACCAGGGTGAACAACTAAATAAAAATGAATGGACGTTTCTTCCTACCTGCCGATGCACATTTCCTTAAAAAAATAAAATAAAAAAAGTGGTGGTAGTGATGTGCACTAGAACTTAGATGGAGGGCGTGGTATGAAACGCACGGATTGAGGTGGGAATTCAAAATCCTGAGACTCATATAGCAATGTGTTTCTCAGGTGTACAAGTCCAGGCAGAGTGATGCCCTGCCTCGTGAATAGTCCAAGGAAATCAAGAGAAGAACACAAGCAGCAAGGACATGGCCTTCACTGTGCTCACAGAGGGGTCCCAGTGGCCGCTGGTCAGGTTTGTCTCTGCCTCCCCAATGGCGCATGTCAGGCACATTTCTGGAAAGTTCCCTCGCTGTCAGCAAGGATGGGGCCTCTTTTAAAGGGGAGACCAGCAGAGGGAAGGCAGTGAGCAAGCAAGAACAGTCAAATTCCAAGGCAGGACATCTCAGGTACAGTCAGAGCAGGCAAAGGCATTTGTCATCCTCCCAGAAACTCCATCTGTTACATTCATTTCTGTGCTCTGTGCTGGCCAGTCACTGAGCTCACTTTCAATGCTGGGCAGGGGTCGTATTTTCACACTACCCCCACACAATGCAAACAAAAGAAATAATAAAAAAATACATAATTAAAATATTAATATGAAAAAAAAAGAAAGCACCATGTGCCCACTTCTACCATCAGGAAATCCCACAGGGAAACCTTACTTCTCAGCTCTTTGGTGAGGGAGCCGAGGTATTTATTCACTGACTACTGACTAGCAGACCCTGGTTGAGCCCAAGGAGTAATTCTTCAGCTCTTCCAGCCCACCCCACAGAGAGAGCAGCATGGAATTGATCAGTTCTAGACACCAGAACGCTCCAGGCACCAAATACTGGCTATCAAAAAAAAAATCAGTTGGCACATACTTATATGAGTGGCCAGTGACATCCTCTATTATACTACTACTACTTACAAGAATAGAAAGCACTATTAAGATAAAGTTTATAATAAAAGAAATCCCAAGCATCACTTTTAGCCCAGTCTGTAGAGGCTGCTAGACTGAATACGTTAATTGGTTCTTTAGCGTCGGTCACAAATCAAGCCACTTCAAGTCTTACCCATATTTCCTAGAGACGTGATGTTATAATTTAGGTTTCCATGGCGGGAAAACATTTCATACCATAAAAATACCAAATTTGAAAATGATAAGATATGAAAACAAGGTGGACCCTGGTGGCTCAGGTGCTAAGCCAGGCAGGTGAGGCACAGACCATGTAAAGGCCAAGGACCTGGATTCATAACTTGGGATGTGTGTGGATGGGGGCCCAACCAAAATGAATAAATAAATAAATAAAAATGCTTCTTCCTCCTCTTCTTTCTTTCCTTCTTGCCTTCCTTCCTATTAAAAAATAAATAAATCGATAAAAATAATTTTTAAGAAGAAATGAAAATATAAATGTATAATAAACATTAAGTTTGTACAGAGTCAAAAAGCTAAATTGTCAGTGTTCTTTTGGGGGAAACTGTGCACGAGCTGAGTTTAAGTGTTTTGTTTAAGAGCAGGCAGGAATGAAGGCAAATATACAGGTTGGCAGGAAGAGAGAGGAGGAGGAAGTGGTTTATTCATTTATATTTAGTTGTTCATCTTGGTTGTGGCTCCCGGCACCAGGGTGCACATTCAGGTTCCTTGGGGATGTATGTGGACTGCACCCTCAGCCAGAGGCAGCAGACCTAGACACTACTCCACCAGGGATCACCACTCAGTCTTCTTAAATGAAATGTTCTTGGAAAATGTCCATAAGCATTTCCATTGTTTAAGAAACTTAAAAGTCATTCAACATCCCAGTCATTCATCATCTGTCTGTTACTGATGAGATGCACGTGAATTCTTCTCCTCCTCAAAGATTACAGCTAATTTTTGTGCAAGTCTTTGGTGCTTTTTATAACATTTCTTCCCCTGTTCTTTCTCTGGAGTGGTCATTTTTTAATTCTTTCTGGGAAGTTTTTCCTCTGATGTCTCAACTTAAGCTTTTCAAAAGAGACAATAACTTTGCTGAAATCATTGCTCTACTCAGGCATTCCGAGGCTAGCTCATTCACTTTTCTTTCTTGCTCTTGTCTCAAAATGCCATGCTTCATTTTCAAAGACACTTGGGGAAATCCCAGAAAACTGAGGTGATATTTGACATGTGCAAAATGTTGGCAAATGCACATTGACTCACACCGTATGGAACTTCTTGAGAAAAGATCAGGGAGTAGGACAGAGGTGATTGTACTAAGTATCTTCTATTTGCTGCTCCAAATTCATTTTTTCTTTTTCTCACCCTTCTCTGTGTCCTGTGAGATGACCCATAAGGGCTGCACCAACAGACTTTTGCCCTAAAATTTCCAATTGTCTTCAGCCAAAAGAAGTCACCAACAGAAAAGAGTGGCACTTGAAATTCCTGTGGATCTCCCTGTGCCAGGATACAATGGATTAACATCTCTCCAGCAAAGGCCGCAACTTCTGTCAGAGATAGCACTCTCTCTGGGTTCAGGTAACAGCATCGTCCTTTCAGCCCTCAAAGTGATAACATTGTTCCATCCCTTAGTAATGTCCCTAAACTCTATCCAACACTTTATAAATAGCTCCTGTCTGAAGCTCTTCTCAAATTATCCATTTTGAGTATGCCATCTGTTTCCTGCCAGGTCCCCGCTGATACAATATGTTTGATTAGTGGGTATTAGTTCATACTAGTTGGAGCATGAAGTGTCTGTGATGAAACAGTAAAACATCCTGTAGAAACAGTGGGCTGGGAGCAGATGCTGGAGGGTTTGTCTTCCAGGACAAGGAACCAAGTAGGCAATGGGAACCTCAGAAGATTTTAAAGCTGCAGTGACATGCTTTCAGAAGCCAATTTGGTGGCTGCCTGCAGAATGGTTTAGAAACTGGAGATGGGCAGATAAGTTAGGAACTGATTACAATAACATTCTGTAATTATCAGATGGGCAAAGATTCCAAAATTTGGTAACACAGTATGTTGAAAAGGATGTGGAGAAAAAGTGCTCTCAGACATTGCTGGTGAGTGTTTAAACTGATAAGCCTCTTTGGAAGTTAATTGTATCACGTCAGTCACCTATGGGTCCAGCAATTCCACTTCTGGATACTTTACCTACAGATAATATTGAACATATGCTAAATAACTTACATATCAGGATCTTCATTATAGCATTTTTCTAATGGCTAAAGATTGGAAACCATCCAAAGGTCTACCAGTTAGAAACCAGTTAAATAAGTATGGCACATTCCATCTGACGGTATTATGCTGTAGCTTTAAAAAACGAGATGACTCTTTATGTACTTATATGTTCCCGTTCCCATCTCAAAATCTCCAAGTATAATGTTAATGACAAAGGCAAGGTGCCTGAGATATATAGAGTTTGCTTCTTTTTGGGTAGGATGATAAATATATATATGACACATAAATTTGTAAATGCATAGAATACAAAGAAACAGTTGTTCTTCCAAAAGAATCGAATGTCTGAGAATAGCAAAGGAAGAAGGGAGAGTTACTTTTTATTATTCTCATCTTTCTGTACCTGTACATGAATTATCTGTTTTTTTTCTAAAGCCTGTCATCTTAGAATCAAATGTCTACCTTGATATCAACTTTAAATATCAGATTACATATAACTTACTTGCTGAACTAAACACAACTAAAAGGTATTAAACTTAAAAGATACATATATAGGACTGCCCTGGTGGAATAGTGATTTGGTTAACTGCCTCCAGCCGAATCCCAAGCCACTTACATCCCAAGGACATGGGTTCACATCCCTAGCCAGGGAGAACAACCAAGATGTACAGCTAAATAAAAATAAAATTCTGCTTTTTCCTCTCTCTTCCTGCTTGCCTGCCAACATGCCTTCATTCCTACCTGCACCTTTCCTTAAAAAAAACAAAAAAGTATATATATATATATATATATATATATATATATATATATATATATATATATATATACATACAGGTAGATAGATAGATAGACAGATAGTAAAGTACTTGAATGCCTGAGGAGAATGGTGAACTTAGTTAGCATGCTAGTAAATGATCTTGCATGCTCTTCCCAGTAAAGTTCAGGGTCATCTCAGTATCTGAAAAGTTGGAAGGGAGATCTTTGAAACTAATTATTTCCCTCTGTGATTGCTGCTCATAGAGTAGGTGGAGGGCGAGTGATGTCATCCAGGGAATTCAAACCTGGTTTGGTGATTGATAGAAATGCCCTATTAAGGTCCCTTGCAACCTGAACAGGATAAGGTTATATAATAGGGCACTACCTTATCAGCGCTTTCAGAGTTTCTCTATTGTGATTGGTCTTTCACTCATCTAATCTTCAAATAAACTGTAACCTGTAGGTAGGAAGAGCCCTGCTTACCTTGATTACCACTGTATTCTTAGAGCCTAGCACTGAACAGGCATATAATAGATACTAAGTATTTGTTCTGCTGAATTGAACTTTGCTTTGTCTTATATTTCCTTTGCTCTTTTTTTTTTTTTTTTAAAAATGGAAGATGCAAGAAGAGACAGGAAGAAGAAACATTTATTTTATTTCATTGTTCATCTTTGCTGATCACTCCTTCACCCTGAACCTGGGTCCTTGGGATGCGTGTGGTCTGCGCTTCAGTTGGAGGCAGTTGACAAAACCACTACTCCACGAGGGCGCACTTGAAACATTTTTTTTAAAGGAAAGGTACAGGTAGGGATGAAAGTGAGCATAGGAAGGATGGCAGGGAGAGGAGAAAGCACTTTAGTTATTTTATTTAGCTGCTCATCTTTGTTGCTCCACCCCACCCTACCCCACACACACACATCCCACCCTGGCCCCAGCACACAAGCTGGAATCTTCGGGATACACATGGACTGCTGCCAAGTTAGTTGACTAAAACACTGCTCCACCAGGGTGCGCCAAAGACAGGAAATTTAAAGGTAGGTGAACCCACTAAGCCTGGAGGCTGGGATACAGATGTATGAGTGTACACATAGGTTAAGAGTTGAGGCTCTGGAAGAACAAAGGTAAAGAAAGCAAAGGCAAAACTTAAGAAGTCCCTCATATTTCAGGGTTATAAGTCACCAGAATTCCTAGGAAGAGAAAGACACTGTCATAAGAGAAACAAGGTAGAGCAAGGTTATTGAGGTCAAAGGAAGACAGAATTATCGAGGATAAGGTGATAAACTGCACCTAGAGTGAAAAGGGTTAAGAATGAGGGAGTGAGGGAGTCCTTAGATTTGGTGATTAGGCTACTGACATCATCAAAGAGCAATTTCAGCAAAGAGGTAAAATCATAAAAACTTAAAGAGGAAGCAGATGTAGATGTAGGCGACACAGCTACTCTTTTAAGGTACCTGTCAGCCCAGTCAGCTGACTTGCCCTTGTGGCTCAAGGTTGGGTTGAACTACACAAAGCCCAAAGACCCAGGTTTGAGAGAGGAGGGGGAACCAAAATGAACAACTTAATAAAATGCTGCTGCTGCTTCTTTCCTTCCTTCAATCAACCAATCAATCAATGTCTTCAGCATAGGGAAGGAGCTAGAACATCATTCAGTGACAAGAAGAATGGAGGCTCTCAGGCTCTGGTGTTCAACAAAAAGGAAGAAAAACATCAAGGGAAAGACACAGAGGAGGTAGGAAAGGATCGGCACCAGTGGAAAAGGTAGTTCCGAGGAGACAGGACTGTATTGAGGAAAATCCATGAAGACAAATTTTTTCAAATATTGAGGGAGGTTAAGGGGGTGCTAGTTGGATGCCCTCACCTTGTTAGGCAGGTGAGGGTGGCAGAGGCATGAAATTGTGGGCTTTAGGCAAGTAGAAAAAGGTCTGGGATGGCTGACAGAAATTGTGAAGTAAGCCCTTCAGGAAGGCAGGAGCAGGCTCGCTGAGCAGCAAGGAAATCTCCCCTATTATTAGCAAGCTTTAGCTATGGTTTCAGACTGCCAGGATTTTGTGATTTCATTAAATGCAGGGATTTTATTTTTAAAATGTAATTTGTTAACTTTCCCATAAAAATGATCAGTCCACAGATACGAATTGCAAACCCATTAGTGTCACAAGTCTTTTTTTTTTCTTCCATATGTATACGTGGTGTAAACAGTCTTTAGGAGCATGGCCTTAAGAGGACTAGTTGGAATTTCTATTGTAAAGATACAGCTGAGAATTTCATTACCTGCTGTCTATTATCAGGATTAGTTCTAAGCAATTCTTCCTTGGGGATGTTGCAAATTGTGAAACAGATGAGGATTCTTTTTCCTTTTAGTTTAAAAAAAAAAATTTTAAAGGAAAGGTGCAGGCAGAAATGAAGACGAGAAGGCAAGCAAGAAGAGAGAGGAGCCATCTTTATTTATTTTTAATTTAGTTGTTCACACTTCTTGCCCCCTTCCCCACCCCAAACTCAGGGGTATGTAGCCTGAGTCCTTTGGAGGCAATGGACTTAACCGCTGCTCCACCAGGGTGCACCAAAGGATTCCTTTCAAATCTGCTAATAGTTGAGGAAAACAAATTCTGGATTCATTTCTGGCAAAACAATAGAGCTCAGCAGTCTACATTTTTATTGGCCTAATTTCTGCCTCCAATGTGTAACTCTACCCTTGTTTCTCCTTCTCATTTGTTTATCTTGTTACACTTCACTTATCCTCAAAGAAACCTTAAATGCTTTTTTGGAACAGATAAAAAATATAAATATTAAACATATATACTTCAAGCGCCTTATTGCTTGTAGTAATAATTAAAAACCATGTCTACAGTTACAAAGCCACCACCCCCCAAAAAAAACTTTTTGAAAACATTACAACTTTCCATTAAGAATAATGGATGGCAGTATCTAGAGCAGAAAGCCAAATTTTTAACAGTAGAGAACTACAGCAAAATGAGTAGAAAAAATTAAGACTGAGTTTAGCTTGCCGTAATTCTTTTTGTTCTATGAGCCTGAAAATTTGAGAAAAGTAAACCTGCCCTCTTTAATGATTTTGGAAGTTTTCTTTTCAACTCAACTAGCACTATTCAAAATCATACCTTGGAGTAGTTAAGGTTTGTTTGCTCTGGAGCCTGCATGGTTTCAAATCCTAGTCCACCACTGTAGCCGTTTTATCTTTGGCAACTCACGTGTCTCTGAATTCACTTTAAAAATGGTACTAACAGAACCTACCTCAAGAATCTGGGGACTTAATAGGTACATATGAATTAGGTGCTTGGAATGGTGTCTAGGACATTTTATTTGCACACAAAATTAATAGCTATAATTATGCTGGCTTCACAGTTGCTAAGGCTCATGAGCTGCCTGGGGCCTGTGCCAAGAGTTTATAACCAAACAAGCTGATGAGTAGATGGATTCCAGAAATCTAAGTTGAATACCAAAGAGAAATCTTCCAGAACCCTGATGTGAAATACCTATGGAAGTTTGAATCTTCAGTTCAAAACAGCTCTCCAGTTAATGGCAATTTGTAGCTTGGCTACTATACTTTCACATTAACTAGCTCCTATAATGCCCCATTTAATTTCTTTATTAAACAAGTATTAATTGAACATCATGCAATGTTTTCAGTTCCACAAGTCATTAAAAGTCAACACACAACCACACTCCCCCTTATTGCTTCAAATTGTTAAAAAGGAAAATTCAACTGAGCACATTTCAAAAATCTTATTGGCTTTATTGAATGGTTCATTAACTGGGCAGCAGTCCATCTAGCAGACAGACAGATGTTCCCAGCAGCTGTACAAAATGAAAGATTTTTTAATAGACAGTAGTGGGAAGTGTTATATTAGCAAAATGTGGATTTAGTGTGGCAAGATCACTTTTCCTTCAGGGCATGACTGAGGTCTATCTGCGATTTATCTCCCTAGTGCTGAATGAATGAATCCTGACGGACAAGTTTGGAATGCCATTTCTGAAAGGCTGAAGCTGTTATTAAGTCTCTATTTGGGGTTTAGCATTATGTGACTCCAGTTGGGGTCTGTCTGCTGTCTTGTTTTTAACAAAACTACTAACACACACAATAATCATAGCGAAAGCTCCTAACATCACCAAGATGGCAAAAACGCTTTTGTATCATATGTGTCATAAATTTAAGGGAAATGCCAAGTTGGAGTCGACTGCAATCCCAAGCCTTAAAATTCTGAAAACACGCATAATGTGACAACAGTAAGTAAACTCTGGGTTCCCATTAGCTGGAGTTAGCCTCGCACGGGAAGCATTTGGTAGAGGTGAAGCACAGTGACAAATGTTTAGTCCCATTGGATCATTCTTTCCTCTTCAGGAAGAATACTCCAGTTGGGAGAGGCCATATCCCGGGCCAGCCAGTTGAAATCGTCGACATCGTTCCAGTTATTTTTGCTCCTATCTAAACCAGAGCCCTGGAAGTCCTTGTCGAGCCCCAAATAGCTCCAGGTGTACGGAGCGAACTGGATCCCGCTGCAGTCCTCTACGATGGCCCTGCTGGTTACCTGCAGGAAGATGCGGGTGTCTTTCGTGGTGTGTACTCGGAGCTGTTGGCAGGCCACCGCCAGCACGCAGTCACTGCAGTCTTCCAGGAATACAGAGGTGGACACCGGCCCGCAGAGCACTGTGCACCTGCAAGCCTTGTTCAGTCGCAGGGTGTTGGGATTGCCATACAGTTTGATCGTGCAGTTGCTTAGTTCAGTCAAAAGGATGTCGCGTTGGCGCAGCTCATCTGCTCTTTTCTCCAAAACTTGGGACTCCAGATTGAAAAAGCCGCAGACTGCATTGGATTCAAGGCCTCCCTGCTCCTTCAAGGGCGCCGGGGAGGCCTGGGCGCTTGCTGCCTCCAGGACACCAGAAGCCGCGTCTACTTTGGTGGCCGAAACAGCAGCCTTTCTCCGGGTCTTGAAAGCGAAACGCTTCTTGGGCTGCAGTTCCTGGCGCCGTTCGGCCAAGGCCGCCTGCAAACGCGCCAGAGCGTCTTGGCCCTGCCGCAGATCGTAGGCGGCCAGGAACAAAACCGAGTCGTTGAGAAGTTTCTGCAGGCCCTGGAGTCGAGCAGCCGCCTCCTCCAGACGCTCCACGGATTCCCCGCTCGCCAGAAGATCTTCCACGGCCGCTCGCTCCCGAGCGAAGGCGGCGACGAAAAATTCGCTCTTCTCTTCCTCCACCTCCTGGTCCTGCCGCTTTTGCTTCCGTTTTTCCAATTCCAGTTGTCTCTCTTGTTCTCGTCTCTGAAGCCGCTCAGGTAATAGGCTCCGGTCCCGCTGGGACCCCATATCCCCGTTCCCTACAGCGGCAGCAGAGCAACTAACAGTGTCCATCTTGGCATCAAGCTTCCTTTCTCCTGCCTTCCTTCCTCCGGGCGCGCCCTCCGTGAGGCCTCCTACCAACGCGCCCTGTGATTGGCCTTCCAGGATGACGTCATAGCCCTGTCCTTATTTTCTTCGCCTATTGGTTCCTCCTCATCGGAGGAGGCGGAGAGTGGGGCGGGGCCTACTGACTAAGTGGGTGGGGAGACAAAGGTCCTAGTGGATGGGTGGGGTGGGAGGCAGGCGGGGGAAGCTTTTTTTCCTCTTAAAGGGGCAGGACTTATATCCGGGATTGTGGGGTGAGTTGCAGCAGCGGCAGCTGCACATGTGGGTTTGTTTATAAGAACAAGGTTAGAAACTCGCAGGCCTCCCCCTCCCCCCCAGCTCCTCCCTACTACCCCCTTACAGGCCGGAGATCCGCTATTGGGGGGGAATGTGTGCGTCTGCTGGGTGGGGGGACAGATAGTGGTGAGGAAGATGGGGGGGGGGTGAATATTGCACCGCCCGGCCCGCGCCGGAGGAAGCGGCAGCTGGAACAGCTGGCTAGGGAGCAGCTTGCATGCTTCTATTTTTTCCCTTTCCCTTCCACCACTCCTTCCCCCAGCCCTTTCCTGCAGTCCCCAAACCTTCATCCTACTCGCCCCCTCCCCCCCATCGCTGCTGTTCGGCGTGGCCTGGGGGTTCCTGGGTCCCCGCGGACAGTTACGGGGGCGGGAGAAAGTGAGGAGCATCAGGATGGTAGAGGCTGGGTTCCTCAACTGGCAGCGGGGTTCGGGGGAGCCGTTGGGGAGTCTGAAAACGCATTACTATTTTTTTGGCCTATTGCTGCAGTCGGAGGGGTGGGGGCGGGGGCGGGTGAGATTCCACACCCCCTTCCTCTTCCTCCCACACCCTCCCCTTCGCGGTCACTCCCTCGGCAGCTGGGCGCCGCTGGCCGCGCCGCGGTGAGACCCCAGCCTGGGGCTCTGCGGCTCTCTGGGGGCCGTGGGTCTTTAGGAAAGCGCTGGGGGGAATGTTACATTATTTTTAGAGGTGGTGGGAGGGATTTGTCACCGGAAGTGAATGAGCCTAGCCTAAAGTCGCGACCAGCCTGAGGTTTGAGTGGGCAGCCAAGACGGCGTAGTCACGGGCAAAACCCAGGGCAGCGAACCCGGCGAGAATCCGAACACTGCGTGCTGGCTGCCGGCGCGCGGGAACCTCGGTGCTCCGGGCAGCTCGCGGGGCGCCGGGGTCCCTTTGACTCATCCGTACTTTCATCAGTCTTCGGTTTCACCCTTCCCTCCAACCCCATCCCTAGCCTCCACCGTTTTTGATTGGGGTATTTAACTGCCCAAGAAACTCACTTGAAATTTCATCGCTGTGCCTGCATTGTGATGCAGAAAAAAGATGAATGAAAACGAAAGATTTATGGTTCATCTCCATTTTTCACGCTCATTCTCCTTTTCCTTCTCATGCAACAAAAACATTAATTCCTGTGTTTCTATGCTGAAAGTCAGCACAAGTCACACCGTTATGGAAAATTCCGTGCGGGCGGGGGAGGGGGGGCCGGTGTCTTGAGTGTGTGTGTGTGTGTGTGCACGCGTGCGGGCGTGCACACTGTGGAGATGGAGGTGCTGAAAATGTGCCTACGCTTACATTGTATATTCATCATTTTCATTCGCTTGGTTTCGTGGCAAGACAGATGATGAGGCTTTTGTTTGGGGGGGTTGGTTTTGTTTATTCAATAAAGCACGTTGACACGTTGATTTCACAAAGGTCAGGCTTTGAGGCTGGTGAATGAACTATAGCTGGCTGGCTAACTTGTCTAAGTCACACGGAAGAAAGCAATAGCTGCTTTATTTTATGCAGTGTGATAACCAAGAAAGGTTTAGAGACTTACTTGCCCGGAGACAAAAGCCTGACCTGTCTCAACTTTTTCAGTAGTTGAACCTGCCCCTCTCAGATTTAGAAAGTTCGTAGTCCAACAAGGTTTACTGGGCTTGAGAGCTGTATCTGGCATGAGGCAACTTTTCTGTCTTATATCTGTGAGTGGTAGTTAGTAATGTCTGTATCCCGAAGTGGAATTAAATGCCATTAAACCTTTTTAAGAACTTCATTTCTGCCCCCAAACAGGTTTTACCATAGAGTCCAGTAGACTTTGGAATGTTTTGAATATTTAAATTGACTAGTTCAAACTTTTATGAGAAAGAGGTAGTAAAGAACAAAAATGGGCAGGTCACCATTCAGGCACTAAGTGGGGATGGACACGGGGACAGTGGTGTGATCATCAGGAAGCATTGGCTGAACAGGTCTTTACAGCCCCCAGCAACACTGCAGGCCCAGGGAGAGAATCTTCATGCATCTAGAAAGCTCTATTTTGGAGTTGGAAAGCAGTAGGAAGGTTGTGAAACCTCTGACATTGCCTGACTGTACTTATGAATTCTTTCTGACTTTTGAGGGCAGTCAATTCAGTGTGCATCCTTGAAATGGATTGCAGCTCCTCAGAGGTAAGTGCCTCTTCTGATGGAAAAGACAGTGATGCATTACAACAGAAATGTGGAAGAGGCAAAAAGCCTTGAGTTCTGAATCCTGCTTTCAAAGGTACTTTAAAGGGCTGGTGGATCAAAGTACTCTTTCTTAGACATTTCGAAAAGTGAAAGAAACTTTCTAAGTTATTTAACACAAATATTGACACTTTATGGTTCTATTTGTTAGAGTTACTTTTTTTAATTTTTTGAAAATTTTAAATAAAATGGAGAGAAAAGTATGGCAGGTACCCATCTCCCAGTTTCAGCAATTACCAACTGATGATCTTGCTTCTTCTAAAACCTTAGGTACTTTTCTACCATATCACCATCCCCAGACTCCAAAAAGGATGCAGATATTTCCTTAATGTTATCATATTTCCAGTCTATATTCATATTTCTCTGATTTGCCCTATGATTTCTTTTCTAAAGTATTTTATGTGAATTCAGGATCCAACAAGTTCCATACAATGTGTCTAGTTAGTAGGTCTCTTAAGTCATTTAATTACTTTAAAATTCTCCCCACCCCAATTGTATTGAAAAAATTTTTGAGTATTTGTTCAGTAGAGTTTCCCACATTCTAAATTATGCTAGTTTGATCCCCATACTATTTGTTAGATTTTAAATATGTGTCATACTTATTTGACCTTTTGATGCCATTAAATAAATATTTGTAACAATATGCCCCAGGAAATCAATAACCAAATAGCAAAAGCATATAAACAAAAGAAAAGTCTTTGGAAAGGGATAGACAGCAAAGAATAAGGCCTTTTGTTCTTCTGTGGCATTTATCAGGGACCCTGTGCAGAAGGCAGATGCCAGCCAACCCTTGTCAAATAAAACACCCAGACCCCATTTTTCTAGCAGCTCGATGCCAGCAGGAGATGTCATCTCTTCGGCTTTCAGCAAGCACTGTCTCTATGAGCATTAGATAGATAGCATTCATTCAAGAGTTCTTATATGTCAAGTATCAAGTGTAAGGCAAATTTTCCTACCTTGGTCACTGACTTTTCTGCCACAAAGAGTGAAAGATGACAGCTGTGAAGGCTGATACTGTACTTGAAAAAGCTCCAAATTGGTCAGAGAAATAGGGCAAGAGTAACTTCTTCCTTCCAGCCCTTGGCTTTCTCTTCCCCCTCCACACACTTCACTTTTTTTGAACTTTTACACGTTAGCCTGGGACTGTTTTCTAATGTCAATTTACTTATTTATTTTTTTAATGAGACTTCCTATGCACAATCTGCCAATTATTGATATAAGGAAGCTGTTTTGCCTGTCTAAAAGGTAAAAAGTGATCTTATTTTAATTTGCATTTATCTGGTTACTAGTGATTATGAACATCTTTTCATGTACACATTTGAGCTGTGGGAAGTTTTTTCTAACTTTCCTATTTATATATTTTTGCATTTTTTAGACTTTAAAAATTCTGGAATATAGCACGCATATGGGGAAATGCATGTAAAATACCTGAGCAACTCTAATGTCAGTTTATTTTATAAAAAGGAAGGAAGGAAGGGAGAGGAAGAAGAAGCATGGAAATTGGGGAGGGGAGGAAGAAACTTTTTTTAAAAGGAAAGGTGCAGGCAGGAATGAAGGCAAATAGGCAGGTTACAGAGAGTAGAGAAAAAAGCACTTTATTATATTTTTTTATATAGTTATTTACACTGGATGTTTCTCCCTGAACCCTGGACCCTGGACTTGAACCCATGGGGTATATGGCTTGGCTCCTTCAAAGGTGATTGACCTAACCACTGCGCCTCCAGGGTAGACCAGAAGTATCTTTATTTATTTGACTGTTCATTTTGGTTCTTCACTTTGGCCTCAGGTCTCGAACCTGGTGTGTTGGGCTTGATGTGATCAGCACACGAGTGTCTCAGTCTCCTGACCTGTAAGGATACATTCCCCTAATGTCGGTTTATGAAGCACTGACTGTGCCCAACACTGAGTCAGGAGTCCAGCCAGCTGCCCAGGTGAAGGAAGACAAACTTAATTGCTGTCCCCCTTGAGGAGGGCCTGATCTGGGCAAATAATCACACAAGCAAGTAAAACTGTAAGTGACGACTGAAAACTGTCACAAGGAAAGAGGAACTGTTAGAACCACTAGTGGAGACTTGAACTTATTGGGGAGGTCAGTGCTGACTTGGGGTGGGGGTTGAGCTA
The DNA here is from genome assembly GCA_004363575.1 of Solenodon paradoxus. NCBI lineage: Eukaryota > Metazoa > Chordata > Mammalia > Eulipotyphla > Solenodontidae > Solenodon > Solenodon paradoxus. The sequence goes on from RJWH01002120.1 coordinate 254,859, forward strand.
AGGCTGGTAGGATGAAAAGGAATTAATAAGAAGTGAGCCAACATGTCAAAATATGTGGGGACATCCGTGACTTTGTGGAGTGCTCTGTCAGGAGTGCTGTGGGCTGGAGCAGATTGCAGAAGTGAGGTAAAGGGGTAGGATGGGGAATGGAGCTCATGACCAGCACAGCTCACTCTTTCTTGGGAGAAGTTTGACTGAAGTAAACCAGGGGATGGGAGGAGGCCAGCGAGGTGTTGCTAGTCTTTACAGAGAGAGAAGACGTAAGGTTCATTATATAAGAACCCTGAAAAACCTGGAGGGGAGATCACCCAAAACACAAGTATAAGGATTAGCAATAGATCAGAGGAACAGTGTTGTTTTAACTTTTTATTATGAAAGTTTTTTAATTTATACAAACTTTTTTACCTCAATCCATTGTAATAATGCATCATAATTGAAATGTTTTGGGCATACCTTGGTGAGTTAGTGGTTAAGTCCACTGCCTCTGAGCCTAGTCTACATACATGCCAGGGACCTGAGGTTGGAGGGGTAGGGCGAACAACCAAGATGAATAAGTAACTAAAATAAATGCTTCTTCCTCCCTGTTCTTCTTGCTGGCCTGCTTGCCTACTCACCTTCATTCCGGCCTGTGCCTTTCCTTAAAAAAAAAAAGAAAGAAAGAAAAGAAAAAGAGGATGCACCGTGAAATCAAGTGCTTATTCCACCTTTCTCTTCCTCCCTGCCTACTTTCTTCATTCTTCCCTGCACCTTTTCTTTAAAAAAAGAAGAAACTTTTTTTTAAGGAAAGGTGCAGGCAGGAATGAAGGTGAGGAAAGGTAGGCAGAAAGAGAGGAGGAAGAAGCACTTTATTTATCTTGTTTAGTTATTCATCTTGGCTATTTCCCAGGCCCTGGATCATGAACCAGGGACCTTGGGAATGTATGTGGACTATGCCCAGTGGACTAAACCACTAGGCCACCAGGGCACGCCAAAACAGAAGTTTTAAGGAACATTAAATATGCTTTCTCTGTGCACTAGACACTATTTTCTATTTGATTTACTGCATTAAAAATGCTGTATCAGTGGGAGAGGGTACAGCTGTAGGCCCATTTGTAAGTTTGGTAGTCAGCAGATGAGTCTGATGGTTTTTTATTGTTCTCAATAAAGTAGGCAATGAGATCCTCTGCTGAATGTGTGGGAAAATGCAGGGGGCGGGGGTGGGGGGGGGGTGGGGGGCATGGTCTGCAAAGGGACCAGAAGGTTTGAAGCCCAGTGGGAGGAGGGATAGTATATGTGGCCCAGAGAAATGGGGCCCAGTGGTGTGTTCATGCAGCAGACACCTGGGGAATGAATGGCAGAATGCAGGAGCGTCCCTGGGGTCATGCTGTGTGGAGAGCAGCTTGAAGGAAGAAGGTAGGTGTGGCAGGCCAGAGGAGAGAAGGGGATGTTGAGAGCTGATCCTGTAAAGGCAGGGAATCCCCAGAAGGGCTTCTCCAGAAGAGTCTGGAAGCTTGACTCCTGCAGTCCCTGCTGAATTCCCCAGATAGCTCTTCAGAAGCTTACATCCCTCCCCCACCAGACTTGAAGCTCAGCTCCCCTGCATCCCACTCCAACTCATCTGGAAAGTGCCACTTCTTGGTCTCTGTTTCTTAGGACTTGGACCATCAGACATCCTCTCTGTGGGAGAATTTTAATCTCTTTGGCATCTCCTCTCAGCAGGCAAGTTCCTTCAACTTAAAACAATTTTCCTTTTGTCTTTTTCCCACCCAAATGAATGTTCTTTTCTTCCTTCTCTTAACAATGTTTTATTTCCATGTATTTTTAATTGTGGGGAATTAGGTTTATTTTCTCCACTAGCTTTCTTAAAATATAGTTGACATATAACAGTTATGTGAGCTTAAGGTATATATACAGTGTGACGATTTGATAAACAGATATTTTGTGAAAGAATGATCACATCGTTAAGATCCAGAACTCATATCAACTTTGTAGGTGGATGGGGGGCAGGTGAGAACTTTTAAGATCTACTCTTTTAGCAAATTTCAAGTATGCAATACAGTATTGTTTACTATAATCACTGCTATACATGGGATCCCCAGAATATTCATCTTTTAACTGAAAGTTTATACCCTTTAATTACCGTTGCTGATTTTCTTCCATTTCCCACCCCTGGCAACCACCAATCTACTCTCTGTTTCTATGCGGTTTAACAACAGACTTTTTAAAATAATAACCTTCATTCATTACATCGTTTCTCCATGACCATTCCCTCTTTAGCAACTTTATCATTGACTTCTGCCTCTGCCATTTTATTTGAAGCTGAAATGGCCCATGTCCACTGGCTCCCAACTTTCCTGTCCATGTTTCTTTGTAGCTGTAAGCACTTGATTCCCCCTTCTCGGAGCACAGCAATCTGGTTCTGTCTTTGTTCTCTGTCCGTCCCCTGTCACTGCTTCTTCTCTCCTTCCTAAACCTTTCTCCACCTGTCCGTTAAGTATCCCAGAGCAGAATTCTATCCTGGTACCTCTTTCCATCTTCCTCTAACCACCTTCTCCCAGGGTATGTGCCGAATAACTCTGGAATCCCAATCTTCTCCCTCAACTTGAACTTGCAACACGTCTCTAGATATGTCTGTGTAATTTTCCAAAATACCTCATATTTAAGATGGACTAAAATGCAGTCCTTATTGCTCTATGATGTCCTTTCCTTCTATGTATAATTTTCAGCTGCTACTGTGTAACAAACCAAGCCAACATGCACTGGCTTAAAGCAGCAATAACTTATCATTTCTCACATCCTGTGAGCTCACCTAGTCTGAAGCCTCTAAGAGAGCTTCACTTGCAAGTCTGGGGCCTTGATTCAGGCTGTTTTCTGGTATATCTCGCTTCTCCTCCCCTTTGCCTCTTAGCATTCAGTAGTGAGTTCAAGATTTACTTAACAGCTGCTTCTAACCCAGCAAAAGCAGAGGCGGCCAGTCCTCTTGAGGCCTGGGCTAGAATCAGTACAGTGTTCCTACTAGTGCATTCATTTGGTCAAAGCAAATCCCAAAACGAGCTCACACTCAAGAAGAGAATCAGACTCATCTCTTGATGGGTGGAGCAGCAGGCCTTAGAGGGATGACCACCTTTGAGGATTAGTCACCATCCTGTGTATGAATAATTTTGCCAGCTTATTTATGGCATTTCGTACACGCCAGGCAGTGGCTAAGCATTTACATGTATTGCCTCATTCAGTTTTCACAACATCCCCCATGATGTAGGTACTGCTGTTCTCCCATTTAACAGATAAAGAACTGAAGAAACAAAGTGACCGCTTTCTTCCTCTTTCCTTAGTGGAGCTAAGGTGTGAATGCAGGCCAATGTTCCTGAGTCCAGCTTTTAACACCACCATCTGGTCATGATACCACATCTGATCATACTCCTGATACCAAGTCCAGTCTCCCAGCAGGAAACCCCAGTGCTTCATCCTCCCTCATTTGTCTTCTCGCATGTGCCCTGGCCCTTTCCTCTGGTCTGGTTCTGTTTCTTCATCTTTTCTCCCTGGGCTGTTGTTCCAGATGCTCATCTGGTCCCCTCCCGCTGTGTCTCCTGAATTCCCGCCCCCCCCCCCCCCCCCCCCCCCCCCCCCCCCCCCCCCCCCCCCCCCTTCATTCCTCATAGCCCTCAAGGTCGAGCTGATGGTGTCACTTGTCTCAAGACTTCCACTGGCCCCTTATTGTCTAATACCATTCTGATTCCTTAGTGTGGATGCCAGGCCCTTCACACCCTGTCCCCACATACCTCTTCAGCCTTACGTCCTGCCACTGCCCTTACTTCAGTCATACCACACTCAGCTGTTACACAGACACCATTTATTCATGCTGCGCTTATTTAAGCAGAACCCAGTGTATGCCAGGCACTCTGCTGGGCGAGCACAGATATGCAGGCTCTCTCAGAGCTTACAGGCTAAATGAGGGATACAAACAATTACTAGGTGGTGTAATAGAAACATAATGGGGGATCATGTGTGCTGAGATCACATAAGGAAGCCTCGCCTGGAATAGGGAGCTGGGGCAGGAGGGTGTCCTTTAGAAAAGCAAAAAAATGAGAGAGGTCCATCCCAGGAAAGGGAGAAAGGGAGAAAGCAGTCAGGCATCCATTGCTTTCCACAAGTATCCGTGGAGCACCAACTATGTTCCAGGGACTGTTCTAGGTGTGCTTTTTTTCTGCAGTGGAAAAATCAATAGACAAAAGGTCGTTATCGCTATAACCAGGAAGCTAGAAGGGCTCCAGAGGCTATAAAACAGAGACGGGTGCAGCAAACCTGAGCATGAGAGAAAGGTGTAGGAGAGATGTGTTCAACCCTGGCTGCACGTTAGTTTTTCACGGGAGCTTTACGCCCTCCCGAGGCCCAGGGCCTGCCCTTGAGTAATTCAGCAGGGACCACGGGGAGTGTGACCTTGGCAGTGTTAAAACAGAAGCACGTGGAAAGTGGAAAAAGAGAGGATAAGTGAAGTTGGGGTGGAGGAAGACTGGACTGTGAAGGCCCCTTAGGAGGTTTTGGCTTAATCTGGAAGACCCTGGGAGCTCCTGGAAGATCTAAGAAGGATTATGACAGGATCAGGTTATTTTCTTCTTTTCCCCCCCTTTTCACACTCTTCCATCAGGATGCTCTGTGCAGGGCGTAAACAGGTCAATTTGGAATCTGCTGCAGGAACAACGATGCTGTGGTTCTGTGCTGTGGTGGAGTGAGGGGAGCGCATGGAGGGGACATGTCCAAGATTTTGAAGGAGATTAGACAGGACTTATTGATTAACTGGAAGAGGAGCAGGAGCCAAAGAGGTGTTGAAGTTTCCAGCCTGAGGTGCTGAGTCTGTGATGATCTTGGTGCCCGAACCAGGAGGAACAGGTTTGGAGAGAGAACCAGTAAGTTCATTGGGACCTTCTGCTTGTCCCTTGTTCCACGGCCATGCTGGGCTTTCTCATTGCCACGTGATGGCACTTGTCCCCTTCCAGGCCTGTTTTACTCACTTTCACTCACTTCGAGGAAGCCTCTCCAGATGCTCCCCTCCGTTGGCTCTGAGTGCTTGTTTCTCAGGTCGGGAAGTCCTCCCTGTTCTGCAGTTCGGGCTTCTCCAAGCAGGGATGTACTTCATTTCACACCGTATCCCTAGTACAGTACCTGGTACACAGGGGGTCCACGGCCAGTGCTTGTTAAAGAAACGAGTTCATGCATGAAGAGCTGGGCCAAAAGCAAGACCTCTCCTGGGACTGTGATCAGAAGTAGGCCAGGTGGGTTGTTCTTGTGTCTAGAATGAGGCACTGAAGGGGTCTAGAGTCAGAGAGGAGGTGCCAAAGCGAGAGAGAGAGAGAGAGAGAGAGAGAGAGAGACAGACAGACAGACAGACAGAATGAATATCAGTCATGTAAATTGTCTTTTGAGCATTTTCAGATTTCAAATTCCTTTCATGTCAAGAGGCCCATACATCTCTTAAAACTTCTCTGAGTCTGTTCTTTCTCTTGTCTCTTCCCATCAGTGAGGTATGAGGTAGTAATAAGTGGACAGATCTTAGTTAAATTCTGACTACTCGCTGTGTGACTCTGGGCATACTTAACCTCTCTGGGCCCAGTTTCCTCCAACTGTAAAATGGGGATAAAGAAAGATCTATTTCTCCTGGGATTGTTGGGATGTTAAAGTCACACATGGAAAAGTACCAAGTGTGGGGCCAAACCTGCAGTAGACTCAGCAGGTACCAGGTTTCTTTCTGCTTTCCAGGCATCAAGGCTTTTGTTTCTTTGCATTACCCAGCCCTCGCTCACGATCAGCGGTGGAGCCAGAATTTGTTGTATGCTCTGTGACCGCAGAAAGGGCTCTTTAGGAACAGATCTAGTTCTGCAGTTCTGGGAGCTATTTGGGCAAATTTTACATGTAAAGAGTGCTGCCAAGAAAACCAAAGAATCCTAGAAAGACAGAACTGGGCAAGCCCTGAGGGATCCTTTAATACCAGGATAAAAACTGGCTTCTAGTAAACGGGAAAAACTAAGATATATAATGATTTTTTTTCCAAGTTTTTTATTTTTATTTATTTATTTATTTTCAATGTGCAAACAGGAATGAAGGTAAATAGGCAGGCAGGGAGGAACAGAGAGGAAGAAGATACCTTATTTTTTTTTTTCACATTGGCTCCCTCCTCCCCACACACACACCCACACCCACACATACCCACACACCTGGAATGCAATCCCAATCCTTGGGATGTATGTGGACTGCGCTCCTTCAGAGGTGACTGGTCCAACCACTACTCCACTGGGGTGTGCCATGACTTTATTAGTGGTGGCAGTTCATTAATTTAAAAAAAACTACTGTGAGAGCACCTGTTTTGTCTTTCCTTTTTTATTACTTTATAAAAGCCTTACTATCTGTGATAGCTTCAGTTTTAACAGCCATTGATTTAATTTTACCTCACTTTACAGATGAGGGAGTATAAAACATTCATATGTAATAATCAAATATACAGTATTTTTTACATATGCTAAGCTCTTATTTGACTGTAAGCTCCGTGAGGGCTGTGGTGGTGTCTCGTTTGTTTATGTCGCCTAAGTGCAGCATTCAGTATCATGCCTGGCATGAAAGGCTCATAATAATGATCTGTTGGATGAATATTGGTCTACTCAGCCCAGGCACTCTATAATCTGAGTTTGGAATGATCTTATTCTCATTAATGGAGTCAATTAACTCCTTGAGGGACCTTCTGTCCTGTATTGCCCAAAAGGGCAGGTACTCCATGAGAGAATGAACCCCAGGTGACACAGAGATCTGGAATGTCCAGAAAAAGAGAATCCAAGGACCTGAGTGATGGCAGGAGCCATCTGGCACTTCCCCGATGTTATTTCATTGAATCTTCACCATAACCTTGCCAGGAGAGTAATAATTTGAAGCAACAATTTTAGGATTCTTTAAAAGACACAGCTACGTTTTATTTCCCAAACAGATGTGAGTTTTTAAGCAGATGGGAGTGGGGTGGGAATACGTTTTCTCTTCTGTTTTTCTCTTTTTCAGGGGAAGGGGACACACACCCCCAGGTGGATCTCCGGACCTTTTCATGGTCCAGTCCAGCTGTCTCAGCTGCTTGAGCCACAGAACACACTCTTCAGTAGGGTTTCATCATTTGTTATATGATGCCGCTTTTCTGTGAAACACTATAAACAAGTGTTTTCAGACTGCAGGTTCTACCCCAATAAGGTCATGAAATCCACTTAGTGGATAGCAGTCTGCATTTTTTTTAAGTGACAAAGAAATAGATACCAATGTGCCTTTATAATGGTACACAACTTAAACCTATGTAATGCTATAATGCACTGTTCCTTCAATAAAATTAAATATAAAAGCACAGAAGTCTAAAAACAAAAGAAATAGAATATAAAATGTCAGTGTACTGTTTTTAATGACGTTTATGTTTCATGTGTAGATTTTATATAGACAGATACATGACTCGTGACATAAAATGTATTTCCTTTTATAAGTTTCCTTTTATAAGTTTGAAGATGGTTATGTGAATGATGACTTGCACTTTATAGTGCTTAAAAGTGTTTGTTGACATGGCTAAAGGGTTGTCTGTTATGTCTTTATGATGTGATAGCAATTAGGAAATATGGCTGCTAAGCCAAGTTGCAAAATGTCTTGTCAAATGGAAACCTATTTGTGCTGCAAATACTGTCTTCTTTCATGTGTACAAATGATGAAATTGTCTTATAAAAAGTGAAAGATACTGATTTGAATAAGGAAACAAAGTTTAGGAAAGTGAGTTTGTAACAGGCTACGCATAAGGCATTTGTCACTCTGGCAGTTGTGAGTTCTATTCTCCAGGAGGGACCCCATTGGTCCATGACACATAGTGATTTGAAATTTGCTTTGGCACAAATCTGAATGCATTCAGGCCTGTCAGAGTTTGGGAGGGAGATAGTCATTTAGCTCATGAGTGAGCCACGGCCCCGTCTGCCATCTGCATTTCAACATAGTTGAGGAACGTTCCTCAAATTGGTGATGTCAGAGGTCTAGCCAATACCCTTCGCTGATTTTTTAGAATCTGTGGGATGAGCATTGATTTGAAACATTTATTATATAGCTCCTGGAAATAGAAACTTAATGTGTTTAAGAAGAGAAAACATGTCATGAGTGTGTTGTTTTGTTTTGTTTTTTTTTTTTGCAAATTAGTTTTGCTACTTCTTGCTTGGTTGCATTAGGAATGACTGTGGAGAGTTCTCTGATAGTATCTTGATTGCTAAGGCTCTTTAGGATTCTGTGTTATCTGTCTCAGGTTTGTCCAGAGATGAGGCCTCCCCACCAGTGTGTGGAAGCGATAGTCAGGGACAGGCCAGGGATCGTCCATGGAGAAATCAGGACAGGATTCTGCTTCTACCTTCATAGGTAGCTGCCGACTCTTTTGAAAGATCTGCAGTCAAGTCACTTGTGGCTTGAATTCATGTGCCTTTCTTCTAAAAACCGTAAGCTGGATAGGTGTGTGTATTTGCCGGTATTTGTTGAACTTAAGCCAGCACTCTTAATGTGCCTGCGAGACATAATTGCAAAGAGGGGGAATGAGAAGTAAAGGGGAGCAGCATGGTGGTTTATCAGGATGTGAGAAAGGGTGCCTCACACACACACACAAAATCAGGCTGAGATTTCTTCATTGCCGTGCCAAGGTTGTCACCAGTGGTCTGCTGTCCTCTGTCACTGTGCACATGTGGAGGCTGCCTGGCTACCTCATCTGAAGACCATTAGGTCCAGGGAAAAGTTGTCCATCCCAAATGACTGTCTTTGATTTAGTGGTCGCCGTGCAGTGCCTTCTATGACACCAGCCAAGTGCCTTGATACTATAAACACTCAATACCACATTAGTGTAACGTATTGGTACAAAACACTGTCGTCCTGGGGTGAGTGGAGGAGGTACATAGCACAGTCCTCATCTCCTGAGGCCCCTGATCCCGGGATAGACCAGAGGACAATTATATGGCAAGCTGACTGTGGTGTGTGTTATAAAGGAAGGAGGAAGCTCTATGGAAGTACAGGGGAAGAGAGAGTGAGGGCAGGGTGAATAGGCAAGGAGAGGTCCCCAGAGGAAAGGAGTATGAGGCATCGGCATTGGAAGAGCAGAGCTGTTACCAGTTGTGTTGAGGAAATTGGAATAAGGCCCTGCAGACCACTGCCCGAAAGGAGAGTAGAGGGGTGTGGTAGAAGATGGGGCTGGAGGCTCCAGCCATTCTGAATGCCCTGGGGACTCATCAGAGGGTTTTGAACAGGGAGCAAGTTATCAGATTCCTGATTCAGGAAGAGACTTGATGAGAATGGACTGGCGCAGTGGACATGCGGCTGGGAGGCTGTGGCAGAGGTTCCTGGGATAAATGACAGGGCCTGACCCGGGCCAGTGGAGATGAAATGGTGGCAACTCAGGAATGATTTGTGTTGGAAAGCCAGTCTGTGAATTTATAACGGGCATGAACCTACCTGACCGCTGAAATGATTAAGTCAGCTGGCCAGAACACAGCTTTTTAAATTGAAGTACATTAATAATCAAAGGATTACTTGCTGAAAATGGAGGTAAGGCACACGGAGTTGGATGGTCTGAAAGGACCTTTTACTCCATCTGTAGCAGTTTTTGCATAGCGGTAGTAGTAGTAGTAAAGCTTAGTCTCTGGTGAGTTATGATTCTTTTTTGGAGAGGTACTTGGCCTGTCACAGCAGGAAGAACTGGCCAGCGTTGGAGAGAAGCTGGCCGGAGTATTGGAGGATTTCTGGTTGCAAGACAGGAACTCACTCAAAAATGAGCAGACAGAGTGGGGAGTAAATATAAGGAAGGGAACTCTTAACAACCCAAATGCTAGAACTGTAGCCAGCTTCTTCCAGGCCTTAGAATAGCATCAGACACTTTCTCCTCTCCTCTTCCGTCCTTCCACTACCAATGGGAATGCTTTCTCTCCCTGTCACACTGGCCTTTCTGTTCCCATTCACTCACGTGAGCCCCATTATAACTTCTCCAGAATGGTGACCTTGACCCCTAGTCCTTCCAGCAATAGTGTCTACTCCCCACTGCTGACCCAGTTTCTTTGCTGAGTACTAACACCTGAAGAGAGAATCCAGTCTGTTCAGGTAGGGCAAGTGCCTTTTCCCTCACCTAGTCAGGCCTAAGATATTTGTGACATCTTGAAGCCGTCACAGATTCTTGGAGAAAAAACAAAATAGTACTTAACTAAATAACTATAGGATACTGGTATTATTTTTCAACTCTTCTAGACGTCATGAATAACTCAGTATATTAGCTGTCTGTTGCAGGATAGCAAAGGGCTGCAAAGCCTAGCAACTGAAAGCAACAGGCGTGTATTACACCACAGTTCTGTGGGACAGGAACCCAGGAACAGCCTAATAGGGTGTTTTGCTTCAGGATCCCTCATAAGGAAGTCAAGCTGTCCCCTGGAGCTGCACTCACCTGCTGGACTGGGGGCTGATCTTATTCCACAACGTGCGGAGAAAGCCTGGATTCCTCCCTGACTTGGCTGGAATCTTCAGTTCCTCGCCCTGTGTTTCTCTCCAGAGACTGAGTGGCCTTGTGACATGGCAGTTGGCTTCCCAAGAGAGTGATCCTAAGATACGACTATCTTCAATAACCTAACCTCAGAAGTGATAAGCACCTTTGCCTTATTCTACTGGTCACACAGGTCAACCCTGGGACAGTGTGGGAAGGAATACACAGGTGAGAATACCAGGAGGTGAGACTCATTGGGAGTTATATTGAGATTAGTTACTAGTTAGTCTGCAAGCATTCCTTAGTGCCTGCTATGTGCCAGGTGCCAGGGACAGAGAGCTCACCGCTCAGAGGTGGAGAGCCATGTACAAACATACCCCATGTGTCCCCTGAGTCCTCACCTCTGTCCATTCATCTTTGCCACTGCCACCACATTTATCCTCATGAAATTCAGACCTGTTCATAATAGCCTCTTATTGAACTGTTCTTAATTGGATCCTTTTTTGCATAGATTTTGTGGTTTGCTTTAAATTTCCAAGTCACCACCACAGTAAAAAAAAAAAAAAAAAAGTAAGTG